>JANIJG010020432.1:26112-36604 GCA_024611175.1 Megaceryle torquata
CCCGTCCTCCCCTCCCCTCGCCACCGTCCCGGCCTCCCCTCCCCTCGCCACCGTCCTCCCCTCGCCACCTTCACATTTTCAACTCTTGTTATTTTCTGGTTTGCACCTGTTACTGGTTTTGTGCTTCACATCTTCAGTGCTTCTGCCCCCACCATTCAACTTCTCCATTTCAATTCTTTGTGTGTCCTTTTTTGACAGCAGAGCTGTGTCCCTCCCTTCTTGCTACGCCCCTTCTCAATGAAGTTCTTTTCTCCATCACACTGTGGCTGGCACAGAGCTTTGGCATAAGCACAGTGGGGCCCTGTCCCTGTGTCTGCTGTTAATTGCATAAACTGACACTTACATTGTCAGGAGGAACTCCTGAATTCAGTCCTAGCAAAATTACACCTTAATTTATCAGCATCCCTTATTTCTCTGTATTGGCAGTGTAAGGAAAAGGGTTTGGCTACCAGCTGAGGAAAAGGTGTGGGTGCTTTTGTTCTAGGTACAGCTGTTCCCAACCGTATGAGGAAAATCAGGAGCAAGTAAATGTTTTGGGGATGTTTGGGTTTGATCTTTGTGGAGGGGGAAATATTCTGCCTGAAATTTTCATTGTTCCCTTACCTCACGTTCTGGTTTTGGTGACAACTTAAGGTACTTACCACTCTGGACAGAAGTTACCACCTCCTAGTTCTGTGTGTCTTGCCAACTTCAGTTGCCCAGATGGAGCGTGTTCAATTCAGTAGGATCTCTTTGCAGGTAACCCCTGTTCTGGGAAGCGAAGGGTTCCTGCTGCCTCCGTAGAGAAGTACAAAAAAGTTGTGTCTTTCTGAATAAAGTAAACCTGAAACCACATTCCAAGTAATACTCTTTTCCTAAGATTTCATAATCCCCACTGTGTAGACGATCAAAGACAGCCTGTGGTACTCTGTAGGAAAGGTATAGAAAATAAGTAGCAATTACACAGCATTTCTTTTCCAACAGGCATGCTGTACAGTGAGTTGGCTTTGAAACACAAAGCTATCATTCTTCCTCCCTTCTTCCTTCTTTGCAGTGAGACCTGTAAGATAAAGACTACTTCAGATCTACTTAGGCAAGGCTGCTTTTCCTAAGACAAAGGCCTTACTTAAGCTGTCTCTAGTATAGCCTTACAAAGCATCCCCCCCCAAGACTGTATTTGGCCGATCCGCAGCACGTGGCACTTAAAGCACCTCATTCATATTAGTCTTTGGGTTCAGCCAGGTAATTCTGATTCTCTGTAAGGCTGAGGGAGTCTTCATGTACATGGTGTCCTCTCAACCAGTGTTCTCCTGCCACTTGCTGTGGAGGGCATAGAGTCTGGAGGCACGTAACGCCGCCTCGATACAGAAAAGTGGTTTAGAATAAGGGCATGAGGAAACCTAAAACTGAACTGCAAGTCATAGGCTTCATTCTGAGGAATTCTGTGAGGTGAGAAACTCAGATGGCAAATTTGACTGAGAGGAGAGTGGTCTCTTGAAGGGTTACAAATTCTTCTGGTCCCTCTCCTGAGAGCTTGCATCACGGAGTCCTTATGTAAACCTTCTATCTCCTTTGTCTTGCATGTCGCACCACCCTGGATAGGTCCCTCCACACCAAATCTCCCTGGAATAATATATCCTGTAGTTAACCTGGACCTGTTCCACGAGGGGAGAAGGGAGGTGTGCGAGTTACAAGCCGGTTGCTGGTGCAGACATTGCGGATCTGCTGTTCTACCTGATGCAGCTCTCTTCCCGTGACTCACAGGATGTAAACAGGTAAGTCATCTTGACTTGGATTTACTGTGACCTGTGGCTGTCTGCAAACAGCGGTGTAAAAAAGCTACTGCAGATCCCCTGTATGAGGTGCTTGCCCTGCAGCAGGCAGAGGTTGGCCCCTTACACTTCTATAGTGCTGCAGCCAAGTAGGGTTGAGTGGGCTGAGCCTTCTGGGTACCTGCTTGTCCTGAGGTGACGTTGCTTTATTGGTAAGAGGCGTGGAAGTGAGGTAGCTATGAAAAGCATAGCTTCATTAACAAGATTGGGATAGCAGACATTTCCTTTTAGGCTTTGTCTGCTCAGCTGAATCAAATGGTGACACCAAGATTTGGCCAGCTGTTGCTGAGCACTCCAGGGAAAGTTAGTCACTGGCTAAGTTCACAGTTCTGCTTTTGCAGGAGTTTCTCAGCTTTGAGGAGGTAGCCAAAGAGTCTTCAGAAAAGAAAAAGGAGGAGGAGGGGGGTAGGGGAAAAATTTAGACAGAAGGATTTAAGAAGAGACTTTTTCTTTTTTGTTTTGGTTTGGTTTTTTTTCCTCTCCCTCTCTTCTGGGTGGGAGCTGTGCTGAGCTTTCATTTCCCTTGACAGTTTTCATTTAGTCAAAAATTCTGCCCTAGTTGCTGTCTGGATTGGCTGAAATCAAACAGATACCCATGTGTCTGTCCTGCCTCTTCCTGACCACCACCCTACCTCTCCTCGGAATGTTCTTGCACAGGGTGTGAGGATGCACCTGGGGGGTTGTAGGAGAGCTGGTGTGACCCTCTGTAACCTTATAGGACAGGAAGGGACTTTATTCTCCAATCTTGATTTGTGCTGGTCTTTTTCATTCTGTCCATCTTCAACTATCAAATGTGGGGCTGCCTTTTTTCAGATGGCATGTAATTTTGAGAGGAAATCAATGGGATCATCACTACTGTGATGATCAGTGGGGCAGAGTCCAGTTGGAGTCCTGTGGCCAGTGATCCCCTCGCGGTCAGTGCTGGGTCCAGCCCTATTCAACATATTCATCAGTGACCTGGCGGAGGGATAGAATGTAGTCTCAGCAGGTTTGCTGAGGATACACAACTGAGAGGAGTGGCTGACACGCCAAAAGTCTGTGCTGCTGTTCAGTGAGACCTGGACAGGCTGGAGAGAGAGCTGGAGATGAGGAACATAATGAAGTTCAACAAGGGCAAGTGCAAAGCGCTGCATCTGAGGAAGAACAACCCCATGGATAAGCACAGGCTGGGGGCTGATCTGTTGGAGGGCAGCTCTGGGGTAAAGGACCTGGCAGTCCTGGTGCACAGCAGGAGGACCATGAGCTGCCAGTGGCAACCTAGGATGCATTAGGAAGAGTGTGGCCAGCAGGTTGAGGGAGGTTCTCCTCTCCCTCAGCGCTGTGCTGGTGAGGCCTCATCTGGAGTGCTGTGTCCAGCTCAGGGCTCCCTGGTTCATGAAGGAGGAGGAACTTCTGGAGAGCGTCCAGTGCAGGACCACTCAGATGCTTAAGGGCTTGGAGCACCCACCACATGAGGAAAGGCTGAGAGAGCTGGGGCTGTTTAGCCTGGAGGAGGCTGAGAGGGATATGATCAGTGCTTATAAAAATCCAAAGGGTAGGTGTCAGGAAGATGGGGCCAGGCTCTGCTCAGTGGTGTCCAGTGACAGGACTGGGGCAGTGGCCATAAACTGGAAAACAGGAGGTTCAACCTCAACACAAAGAAATAATTCTTCACTGTGGGGTGACAGAGCCTGGACCAGGCTGCCCAGAGAGGTTGTGGAGTCTCCTTCTCTGGAGACTTTCAAAACCCCCCTAGATCTGTTCCTGTGTGGGCTGCCCTGGGTGACCCTGCTCTGGCAGGGGGGTTGGACTCGATGATCTCCAGAGGTCCCTTCCAGCTCCTACCATGCTGTGATTCTGTGTTTGGAATTCTTGGGTTTGGCCTGTCCTCTCCTGCAAAATCAGGTGCGGTTGTTTTACCAGGTACAGATGTTTAACCAATAATCTGGCACCCAGCCAGCTTGAGCGTTGGTAGGAATGTGGATGGGGTGGCCTGGGGCTGGCAGGCTTTGCCGAGGACAGGCAGCACTTCCAGGGTGAAGCTCTTCCCTGTCACTGCCCACTGCCAGCCTGGGCAGTGCCCTGTGAGCTGCAGTGACACACCTTGCCCAAAGGGTGGGTTTAGCTGAAGACATCTTCACGGCACGGCACCCTGGCAGCGAGAGCAGAGTGCAGTGCCGCCGCGCTAACGCCTGTTCCTCAGGAGCGAGCACATCTGCCCTGTCTTGAAGGGCAGCTGGCCTGGGAGGGGGTCAGTAGCACTGCAGGGAACCTGGCCATGGACCACCAGGCGTGACGCTTGCTACTCTTACCCCTAAACCCTACAACAAGGATACTGAGCAGCCGTGTGTATCCTTGGATTGGTTGTCAGTGGATTAGAAACAAGGGTATCTAAAAGGCAGCGACTTTCAACCTTTGGATGAAAGTATCCAGCCCCACACTTTATTTCCTCCTGATACTGAAAGAGCATTGAGGGAAGAAGGGAAGCTAACAAGCCCATCTTATTTTGCTCTGAACTGAGTATGTGCAGCTTTAAAGACGTCTGTGGATAGCTGTCAGTCCGGACAGGCAAAAATAATGGGAAGAGGGCAGAGAGAGAGGTCAGTCTGTAATGGCACATTAGGTTCCTGATGGAATTTCTAACCCCGAGGAGAGGTGCCCACCTCAGAGCAGAGGTGGGTAGTGTTACAGTAACTGCTCCTTTCTGCATAGTGTGTTTTTATTTTGCTGTTGAGGTCTAAGATAAGCTGTTAAGTGTGGTGAGTAGCTGGGAAGAGCAGCATGGCTCTGCTGAGCACAGCTGCCAAACCTGGAGCAAGCCAAGGGAGAGAGAGAAAGGGAGAGAGAGAGAGAGGTTCTCTCATCAGGGACAGAAATGTGCTCTGACACAGCTTTCTTACCAAAGGGAAGGATTTTTTCAGGAAGAAGTTTGGCTGGGAAGACAGTGGATAACATGTTTTTATTTATTCTCCCCCCCTGCCCCCAGCAGAGTGGGAAGTCCTGTATCAATGTGTTTTCCATGAATATAATAATCCTGCTTCTGCCCCTCCTCTGGAGAGAGCGTTAGTGGCTGTAGATGTGGAAATAACAAAGCTGACTAAAATACTTCTAATCTGAGTAAGTTGGCAAACACGTCCTGCATGCTCACAGACAGAGAGCCATTTGCTCTTGGTTTATCATAGAATCATTAAGGTTGGAAATGACCTTCAAGATCAAGTCCAACCATCTACTAAATATTATCATGACCACTAAACCATGTCCTGCAGTGCCACAGCTGGATGGTTTCTGACTCCCTCCAGGGATGGTGACTCCACCCCCTCCCTGGGCAGCCTGTTCCAAGGCCTCACCACTCTCTCTGGGTGAAGAAATGTTTCCTAATGAGAGCAGTGCCCAGAATGATCCACCTTCTATCCACTGACATTTCCCTCTGATGGGTGTCCATGAGTCGGGACCCCCAACACACAATGTTTTTCATCCAATTCAGGTGAAAGTTGTCGTCATCCATAGATTCCTTGCAAGCCACTATAAGTAAAAAGCAGAGAGTGAGACCATCCAAACTTACTCCTGAGAGCAGTAGTTCATAAATTATCTAGAAAGCAGATCCCTTGAATAAAACTGCTTTCTGCTTTCTTTTTTCCTTGTAGTTGCCTTGTTTTATCAGCTGAGTAGGGCACAATAAAGAGTGCCAAAGGACCTGGATAAATAAAACCTACTAATTATTGACGATTATCTTAAGTGTCTCAGCACTAATCTTAGAAATGGCTCAGATCCACTCTAAATTTGCAAGACAAGCAGTTGCTGCTTCTACACCTTTTACAGAGGAAAACTTGTCAGCTCAGCAACAGAGGACTTGCTCCATTTTTTCCCCTGGAACATACAAATAATTGATGCAAACAGAAGAATTACAGCATAGGCATTGAAAAGCAGGGCCTTCCTAGTGTCTGGCTCTTAGATGAAAAATTGTTATCTTTAGAATGAAAGAAAAGTTGCTCAATATTTGATATTTTTGGACTCTGCAATGCAAACGTGTATATATGAACCATGTCAATGAGACAGGTTTCCTTGTTCGAGATCTTTCTGAAGCAGAATTTGCTTCTTTTCTGTCCCTGTTTCTCCCTTAAGAAATGGTATGGCTACTCTATGCCATAAATAAACAGTTCACCATAAAGAAAACCTGAATTAGACTCTGTGCTGATCTCAGTTAACTCCCCCTTTGCATCACCAAATCCCCTTAGTGGATGAACCCAAACACCCAAACTGGGTGGAGACACCCAAACACTGGAGGAAAACCAAAATGCATTGCATTTATTTGCTTTATTGAAATGATTGATTTATTGGTCACAAATTCCTCCAAAGCATTTGTTTTTATCCCCTGGGTTGTTACCAGAGGGCTCCCAACATCATTCAAAATCGCAGCTGTCAGTCAGCATGGCACAGTGCAACTCAAAGGCTTTCCCAGTGCTCCCCATTAGCAGGGAGCCTTCCTCTATGACTGAGCATGTTCCCTGCCAGGACCCAGCTATCCCCTCGTCCTACAGTTGTTTGCTTCCTAGAATAGCTCGATCTGAGGACGAGAGCCTTCCTAATGGAGTTCGAGTGCATTTGTGGCACAATAGGTCATTTCTGGCTCACTTGCTTTCTTTTCAGCTCATGGGATAAAAAGGGACACGCTTACACCATTTGCTTACATTGGTAGGTAAAGAAAACCTTAAATGTCACATGAGTCACTTGCACTCAATTAATTTCTGCTTGTGTTATTTATTCATGTTTAAGATATGACTTTTATTCTATATGTGACCTTCAGCAACGGAGCTGATAACAAGAACATTGCTTTGGAAAAGTGAAAGGTTAAACATTAACCAGAAAAATAGTTCTAAGACAAATATTTTCAATGTTTTTCTCCTTCATATTTGGAAGTAGCTTCCCCTCTTACCACCCTCCCTCCCCTTGGATTACTGTTGTGCTCCTGATACTTGGTAGATGCAGTAAGCACTTGTAGCACCACATGATGGACTCCTCTTTGCTTACTACGAATCAGCTGGGTCTTTGAACCGGGTGCAAGCTCTTGCCTGATTAGCTTTTCATTAACTATTTCTGGTCTTTCTCACCTCCTGAGAAGTGAACCTGAGAGAAGAGCCCTCATCACCATGCTATGAGACAGGGGCTCAGCTCTGCTCCCTCTTTTACTCCTTGTTGTACAAAGGAAGTCAAGAGAGAAGAAAAAAAAAGAAAGTGAACTAGGGAATGGAGTGAAGGATTGTCTGAGCTTTAAAAACACAGTACGAGTTTGAAGCACTGATTTTAGCAGATGTCTTATTCCTCCATGAAGCATACACTTCACTGAGGGATAACCACTGTCCCCAAGAATTTAAAGTTTATTCTACAGTGTGAGTCAACTGGCAGGGTGGGGGGTTTTGTGAAGCTTTGGCGGTTACAGAGTCTTCCTATCAGTTAAGAAAGGACTGAAAAAGAAAAATAAAAGTCTCTATCTTCAAAGCTGAGTGCCTATTTTACCTGTGTATTGATTTATCTTTTTTTATGGGGTGGCATATTTGTTGAGCTCAAACTGTATGCTGAAAGTACTTCAGCTTTTGCGCTTTAAGTCTCCAACCTCAGTCACAACACCAGGCGTTAAAAAAGAATCTGTAAATCAGTGATGTTACTTCTGTCCAACCCATTTTTGGAAGCCCAGACTATGGGACATATGTATATTTTATTCGGTAAAACAGCACAATTGCCTGTTGTTTGGTTAATCTGAGTAGCAAAAATAAACCAGCAAAAAATAAAGATGGATTAAATAGCCAAGATAAAAACAAAGCCAAACGAGCATCAACAACAACAAACTAGGTGGCTGGAAATGGGTAACTCCTGCTCTGGGAGTCATTCTGGGTGGTCGAGGCTTCGTCTCAGCCCACAGCAGGATGGGGTTCCCGAGGCACAGGGCTGCTGAACCACGGGACAGTGGAGACAACAACTGTCTCCCTTTCCTGCTGCCTCTTCTCTGCCCTTCCTGCACAACTGGCACCCCCACCATGTCTCGGGGTTGTTCAGTCTGCCCTCCACAACACAAACGTTGCTCTACCAGCAATACTTTCATGTACCCAGGAAAAAAAAATAAAGAAAAGAAAATCAATAAAAACTGTAACAAACCCAGAGACAATCCCAGCACCTTTACTGCGCTTTAACACCATGGATTGATAAAACCCTGCTGCTTGTCTGTATATCTTGCTCTCCCTTCCGTCCCTCAAGACTTGTAGACTAAGTGATGTCTTGCACCAAAGAATGACACCAGGTTAGACTGTGCTATATGAAGAGGCATCTCCTTTCACCAGTTCTTATTTTGCCATATTTCAGTATTTTATGAAACGTCCTCTTCTCCTTCGCTACGGAACAAGGTGAGTAGAAACCTCCTGGTCTTATTCCTTGGGATCATTTATTACTTCATATGATTTCCTCCCCTTATTTATGTCTCCCACGAGGAAATCTGTGCTGGGATAACAGACTGCTCCACTGGTGTTGCTGAGGCAGCCAGTGCCAGAGAGTATCAGAAGCCTCCCATCATAATTTCTTTGCAGAAAATTTGCAGCCAGGGTCACAGACCCATAAGGCAGGCTTAGCTTAAGGCAACTGGGGCCTGAGCCTACCACAGTGTGCCTTCTCCCAGCCCTCCCAGTCTGGCCCATGTCCTCCCCCCTTTCTCATCCCCCTTGCTCAGCTCTCCACAGAGCCCTCCTTCCCCAGACAGACAATTCCTTCCTGTCGCCTCCCTGGGATGGACTTCTTCATTTTTCCTTAGCCAGCTCCTCTGGACAGACTCTTGGTTTCTCACTGACTTGTTGTGCTGTTGAGTTTTCTTGGCCTGGGTCCCAGGGTTCCTGCCTTAATCCATCCTTCAAAGAGATTTGGATAAGTCTGGATAAGCTTCCAAGCCTCTGGATGCTTATTCAAAGTGCAAGGCTGGGGGAAAGAGGGAGCATCCCTGAAGGAAGCCAGAGGCCAGCTATGTACAGCCAAATGACCTTCTTTTTTTCTGAATCAGAGATACTTCCCCAAATCCCTCAGCACCTGTGTGTCAAAATCTGCATTTACGTTAGCAAAAAAAAGGCAAATCCTGGCCAGTGTATCCTGAAGCAACATGCCTGGACATTTAGACATACAGATGGGCCAGCATCTTGTCAGGCTGTCTGTTGCAGAATTAAAAACTGGGATTCCTTTTTTTCAGGAGAGCTTGGATATGTTTACATACCACTGGGTATCTTAGGGATGACTCACTACTGAAGTCCTATTTGAAAGCAAGAAAGATTGTGGTTTTCAAATAAAAATGCTCTGAAGAGGTGTGAGCACAGCAACAGATCACAAAAAAATGTGAGGTTGGATTCTCCAGCCCATGGGAGTTCTGCTGGGTGGCAGATTGGGTCAGGGGTCTTCTGCGGTGGTCAGACTCTGGGAGCATAGGAAGGGTGGCAGAGCTGTAGGAGGTGAGCCCAGAAGGAAATTTCTTCTGTACCATCTTTTCGTCCTCCTCATTTCTGACATTATGGGTGGAATGAGAAAGTGCCCTTTGGAGATATTTCTGCACATGTTTTCACTGGTTCTGGTCCTGGTTTGAAGTCACTGGCACCTGCCATCAAACTGGGCATTTTCACAACACTTCAGCTGCACCCAAATTAGAAGCAGATTTCAGCCCCTCTGGAACCAAAAGCAGCATTTGCTCAAACCACAGTCACTCCACTCCTGTCCGTTAGCCCCTCAGGATTCAAGATACTTTCATTCATAGCTCCGTTTCCTGCTCCAAACATGTTCACTTTGGGAAAAATAATCTTTATTTTCCATCCAGATGAAGCCCAGTTGTACCCTGTCCACCAGAAGAACAATCTGGCTTAAAGCATCTTTAAGAAAACCACTGAAATCTGATGTCAGTAAATCTCTGTCTATGCTATAACTGCTTTAAGTCAGGAAGCAGTGGGTGTGCTCAAAACAACACATAAAGATAAAGATTTCTAGTGCCAGGAACGTGAACATATTTTGGAAGAAAACACAGGGGGCATCCTGTGTGGGAAGAGATCAAAACACACGTCAGCCTGTCAGTGCCACAGCACACTTCTGCTGGCTGGCTGGGGAAGCCACATCTTCAGAGGGAGAGAAGGAGTCATAGCAGAGTCCTGTCCTTGCCACACATGCAGAACGAATGGCTGCTGATATTATTTGTTTCTTTGTCTTGCAGCAGAGTGGTGTGTATTCCTCTGCCCTCCAGGAGAGGAAGGAAGGCATCAGAAGACAGACCCCAGCCCCACCTCTTTTGCAGAGATGGATGCTGAACGGTTCCGGGGAGTAGGAGAGGATTTGACCATCTGGCCACCCTGGACTCCCATGAGAACCTAACCTCATCCCTTCCTGACCAAAAGGGGTGTTGCCACAACCAGACTCTTAAATGTTGGTCACGCTTTGACCCTACAAGACCATGAAAGTCTTCAAGGAAAAGGTCATCAATCCCATGGGCTGACTGTGTGTCCCTAGAAAAGCCATTATAACATGTGATGCTGGAATCATTCCACCAAGGCCAAGGATACTTGGAGACTCCCTTTTTTCAAGGAGCCCAATGGAAAAGACAGGGAGCAATGGGTACAAGTTACTCCTGGGGAGATTCCAACTGGACTCCAGCAGACAATTTTTCACCACGAGAACAATTAGACATTGGAATC
>JANIJG010020434.1:0-24141 GCA_024611175.1 Megaceryle torquata
ATATTTAAAAAAAAAAAAAGAAAAAAGAAAAAAACCACCATACTTCTATCTAATTCTGCTCTAAAGACCTATCAGTCTCAACAGTTACTGCTCTCCGTGGGATTTGGATTGTCACATAACACTCACAATAGAACTTTTATTTTAAAGCAAAAATAAATAGGTGAGATTTAACATGTGTCTCAAATGCTCCCTCCCATGAATAAGCTATGCCTAGGCATAATATAATAATTTAAAATTGAATCTTTCTAGGAATTGGATAATACAATCAGCTCAGTAAAGCTTTCTTGTGCAATGACTGTGCGCTGAAGGAATAGTGTTTACAGTCAACAAAAGACATGATCAAGGCAAAAATTATCCTAGAGTTTTAAATCACCTTGAAATGTTTTTGTCTGAAGTGTCAGCTCTATTACAGGAAAGGAATATCTCAGGTCTTTTTTTCTTTTTGCTTATATAAAACTATTTCATGTTTAAATTAAGAATTAAATTAAGTATGCTCCTTACATATAGTAAACAGCAGAAAAAAAAAGAAAAATAGCTTAATTGATCCATTACTTAATTCAGCTACATGCCACACTCTTCTTCTGAAAGCAATTACAGTACGTGTACCGAAGTTTATGGATTGCTCAGCATTCTCCAGAATGGTAAGCTATACCATATGTATCTTGTTTCAGAAACAGAATAGCTTTCACTGTTTTCAATAAAGCAAAGAAATTAAATGAAATGTTGATGCACAAATGTTTTTTCTATTTTATGTGAATTACCCGAGGCATAGCTATATATACAATACCTGGCAAAGGATTTGTCACAAATAACATGTAATGCTTCACTATATTATCAAAATGATATCTTAATAAAAAGAAGTTGTTAATGTGTGTATTTCAATGGCAGCACACTAAATGAGACACAGATACATTGCTATCAATGCATATTAAATTCCTGATACTAAGATGTGGGTTATGAGGACATATTTATTTTCTTATGAGTAGTTTAAAAAAAAATAAGTATCAGGCTGAGTAACCCTTTCCTGAGCTATGAAGGCAAATAAGTAATAAAATAAGTATTTAATGCTATTCTCAACAGCAATTCAGGCTCAACAGTAAAAGAAATTTATGCAATTGTTTCAATTAGCTAAAGAGACACCATTTAGGACCTAGCTACACCAATGTCACACCACAATTTAATGATGTGTCACAGTTTAGGGTCAGGGCAGCCCCTCAGACCTATAACAGACATTCTCTGTTAACCCCCCTCCCTCCCCAAAGAGGAAGAGAAAGGGAATAAGGGAGAGAGAGTTACCAATTAGAAAAGAAAACTAGAACAGCTTTAATGAAAATAATAATGGAATATATATAAATATATACAAAACCAGTACTGACCCAACCCCCCTGATGGTAATTACATCACCATCACTGATGCTGTGGAGCAGGCAGTGGGGGAGTCCCAGACTGGGCCCCGAAGATGGAATCTGTGTTCAGGAGCTGGATTCTGGTACCGGATTCAGGAACACACCGACTGGGATCAAAGGCAGAACAGACAGAGTCTTCCTTAGGTGCTCCAAGGAAGGAACCAAAACAGGACCTGAGCCGAGTCAAACAAAGCTGGCAAAGCAGTCCAAGTGGGGAGAAGAGCCACAGACCCTCCAGATCCCTCAGCTTTATATTAAATATGACGTCTATGGGCTGGAATAACTCACTGGTCAGTTTAGGGTCACCTGCCCTGTCCACTCCTCCCTGCAGGTGCAGCCTTTCACTTCCTGCATCCTCAATGTGGTACACAAGACCCAGCAGTGGCCTTGGTCTGCACACCAATCCTTGGCAGTAACTCTAAACATGGTGTGTTATCACTGCTAGAAGCAGACACTGTGAAAACAGGCTGCTAACTTCAGACAGTGCAGTTAGAAGAACAGAGCTGAAAAGTAAAATCACTTAACAGAATTAGGTCTGTTCTCACTCAAACCAGGACACTATGCCACACCCACAACGTGCTATCATGTTCTTGAAAGACGTTCATTATCGTGAATGCACACTACAGGGTTTTTAGAAGAATCTAGCATTATGTTATCTAATTCTTTTTTAAATTCCATTGGAGATGAATGACAAGAAACAACATTTTCCTGCACAGCTACTTATTCAGAAGTTACAGAAGAACTTGTCAAATAAATCCTAGCTGATACTAAAGCATCAAACTGGCAATTGAAATTGTGTTTCTATATCAGGCACACAGTGCTTGAGTATCAAAGGTATCACTTTCATAATCAACTAATGTAATCATATACGTATATTATAAAATAATGTAATTACATATGTATATTACATACATGCTTTGTATGCAATGATGATGATTCAGTATATTAACATACTGTATTTAGATATGTCATCAACCTCTGTGCAGTTTAAATATCTCAACGCTTCTCTGATCTTCTCACCTGCATAATGTGTCATTAAAATTAATAGTTTACAAAGGCCATTGATTAGAGTTCCCTAGGTCTGAATCATGGAAAAGTCATAACCAGGAAGTGATACCACAGAAGAATAAAAGAACACACAGAAAAGCAATAGGGATAGAATTTCCATCAGTTTGAGTTATGAAAGTGTGACTGAATATTTCAGCAAGACTGTAGAAATCCAGTTTTCACCTCCTATTTGTTTGTTACACTTTGTGAAGACTAAGTGATAACTGGAAGGAAGCAGAAAAGAATCACACCTCAGTGAAAAAGCCTGCTGTTGCTATTAGACACTGGCATCCATCCTCCTAACAGTTTGTGACAGCAAAGATCTTCCAGGATTTGGTTTGCTGGTAAGTTTTCACCTTTTCCCTCTGCCACCTTGGCTCAGCACTTTTGCACTGAGCTAACAAAAACAGATGATATATAACACAGAAAGCTTTGTAGTAAAACAAGAGTAGTCAATACATCTATGACACAGTCTTCATGGATATTATGGACAAACAAGAAGGACTCAGATTTTCAGACAACCGAGAACAGCTCTTCAGTGAACTAAATGAAAGTGTTTGTTGTGTGTGATCTTCTGCTAAGGCAAATCACACCTGTTGGTTTTCCTGATGCAGGTCTAAGGCAAAGACATAATGGTGCAGGAAGCATACTGGGATAAGTTCCTCCATGTCTAGTGGACAGAGACCTAAGAAGGTAAAGATGCATTATCTGAGTCTCACTTTTCAATTATTCCTGGCAACCTTCTATCACCACCTAAGATATCACATTGAAAAACAATCTCAACAGAGAAGACTGAAATCCTAGCAAACATATTCTGCTCCACATTTCTGGGCATTACTCAAGACCAGGTTGTGATTTGAAAGACAGTAGCTTGCAATGGCTTCTGGTAAAGAGAACTGTAGTACATTTCTGTGCACTGTCTATGTCCAGCGCATCCCGACTGAAGGCAGCCTGCAATACAGCACAAAATATGTTGAACTGTGTCACCAGCAACAGCTCTAAGCCTGAACCTAAGTAATACTTCTGAAAAAAACAGGGGAAAAGTAGGCAAATGTAGGTTTAAAAACAGGCTTGTACCCCTGTTTGACTGACAGGGCAGACAAACCCCAAGGATATTCTTTGCACAAGCCAAATAAAACAGAAATAAGGGATGGGAAAGGTCAACACAGTGGCATGTGTAATACACATGCGTACTAAGTGAGTAATATATGCTTTGAAAAGACTGCATTGCAGATACCAGCACTCACACAGAAAGCCACAGACAGAATTTCACCCCATACTGAGCATTTTAGGAAAGCAGTTGGTACGTCCCAGAACTGCAGAACAACTGCTTGCAGCAAGCTCAGATGATGGATCTATATATTAGTAGTTACCTGCTGCTGCAGGGCATAACATTCCTGATAAATACTGAGCCATAAATTGACTTTTCCAGTTGTAAGTAGCAGCAGTATTTAAGAATTAATAATTCATTATTAATTACTAATTTTATTAGATATAATGTACTTGGGCTCACGAATATTTATTTCACCACAAACACTTAGCCATCCTTTTTTCTTTTTTTAATCTTAGCCCTCCTACAGTGATTATGCGTCTTTTTGTTATGATAAAAATGTTCTCCTGGTTTGAAATGTTCACCTCCCAAATACCATAGAGTGAGTCTTCCTGTTATTTTTCTTTTGTGCAAAGCAATGCAAAAACAGGGATTCATTTTCACTTCAGTAGGACCTTCCAGCCCCTCTGTGAGTTTTACCAAAATGTTTCATGCCTCAGCACTGAAAAAGTAGGGCATCCAAAATCAGTGGCCCCTTTGGAACACGTAGTTCATTATCTCAGCTTAACAATCTTGCCTTCCAGTCCTCGGTCAAACTCTTCCTCCTGGGTCAGGTTTTGCTATCTGCTCCACTGGTAGCATTACAGCTCTGGCCAAAAGCACAGCTGTTTAGAAAAAGTCTTCATTATCTCATTGGAAAATCGGGGCTACAAACACTGCTCAAGGCTTTCATCCAGTCATTACCCAGCATAAGGCTCCCCAAGAGGTGGTGGAGCACCGTCTACCACAACATACCCAACCTGAGCTCTTCTTTCAGCCACAAATCACACAGAATTGCCATGTTTTGAAAAGACCCTTAAGATCACCAAGTCCAACCATTATCTATACCAAAGCCAATACTACACCATAATCTTGAGCACCATATCTAGACAGCTTTTAAACACATCCAGGGATGGCGATTCAACCACCACCCTGTCCAGCCTCACACCTTCCCTGGCATAACTTGATGCCTTTTCCTATTGTCCTATGAGTTGTGACTTGTGAGAAGGTGAAGAAGCTCCCATTGCTGTCTCACTGTGCTGATCTGTATGAATCAAGGCACCAAGAAACCAATGTAAACGTACAGCCTCTACCTTAAAAAAAAAAATCGGACTTAACAGAGGGATTTGCAAAAACAAAGTCCTCACCCACCTCCCTTCCCACTTCTCTGTTACCCAGCACAGGTAGCTGGCACTAGAGGCACATTAGCTGCCTGGACACTTATGGAGACCTCCTCCCATCACTCACAGAATTGTCAGAGTTGGAAGGGACCTCTAGAGATCATCTAGTCCAACCCCTCAACAAAAGCAGGTTTGCCTAGAGCACGTGACACAGGATCGCATCCAGGTGGGTTTTGAGTATGTCCAGAGAAGAAGACTCCACAACCTCCCTGGGCAGCCTGTTCAGGGCTCCATCACCCTCACAGTAAAGTTTTTCCTCATAATTAGATGGAACTTCCTGTGTTCCAGTTTGTGTGCCCCTTTGTCCTGTCACCAGGTACCATCGTCCTTGCACCCACCCTTTAGATATTTATAGACGCTGTTAAGGTCTCCTCTCAGTCGTCTCTTCTCTAGGCTAAACAGTCCTAGCTCTCCCAACCTTTCCTTGTAAGAGAAATGCTCCAGTCGCCCAATCACCTTCATTGCCATCTTCTGCTGGACTCTCTCCTGTAGTTCCCTGTGTCTCTTGAACTGGGGAGCCCAGAAATGGACCCGGTATTCCTGATGTGGCCTCACCAGGGCAGAACAGATGGGGGAGGGGGACCTCCCTTGTCCTACTGGTCACACTCTTCTTAATGTGCCCCAGGATGCCATTGGCCTTCTTGGCCACAAGGGCACATCACTGCCTCATGGTTAACTTATCTACCAGGATCCAAGATCCTTCTCCTCAGAGCTGCTTTCCAGCAGGTCTACCCCTAATCTATATTGATGCATGGGGTTGTTCCTCTCCAAGGTGCAGGACCCTACATTTGTCCTCTCTCCACCCTCATGCCAACCGCTGCTCTACTCACTGGCTGATGCGCTGCGCTCCCAGCTACTCACACTTCCCTTCTCCTGCTGGACACACTGTTCTTGATACTGGCCAGGATGCCGTTGGGCCTTCTTGGCCACCTGGACACACTTCTGGCTCATATTCAGCCAGCTGTCCATCAGCATCCCCAAGTCACTTTCTGCCATGCAGCTTTCCAGCCACTCTTCCCCAAGCCTGTATTGTTGCCTGGGGTTGTTGTGACCCAAGTGCAGGACCTGGCACTTGGCCTTGTTCAACCTCATACCATTGACCTCAGTCCATTGATCCAGCCTGTCCAGATCCCTCTGCAGAACCTTCTTACCCTTAAGTAGATCAACACTCCCACTTAATTTCATGTCATCTGCAAACTTGCTGAGGGTGCACTCAAGCCCTTCGTACAGATTATCAACAAAGATATTAAACAGAATTGGCCCCAAAACTGAGCCCTGGGGAACACCACTGGTGACCAGCTGCCAACTGGATTTTGCTCCATTCATCACAACTCTCTGGGCTTAGCTACCCAGACAGTTTTTAATCCAGTGAAGAGTATGCCCGTCCAAGCCATGAGCTGCCAACATCTCTAACAGAATGCTGTGGGAGATGGAATCTCCCACAGTTGCCCCACCATGCCCCCAGCCACATCACTCTCTCCACCTCCCATGTGAGAGCTGCTGACTCATCTTTCTTAATTGTCCTGTACACTCATTAATACAGTGTCTAAAGTTATGGTACAGCTTGTGTCAAACTGAAATACATCATCCAGGCATACAGCTTTGGCCTAGTAACTCCCTGTATCTCATCAGGGAGTAGACAGTCTCTTATCAAAATGGTAAAAGAAATCCTTTGTTACACTAGAAATGTGAAACTTATTGCCCCAGGGTATGAAATCAAAGGAAGGTTTTAAAAAAAACTATTTACCTCAGTATTAACTGTGTCTAACATTCAAACTATCAACAAAGAGGATGCTTAGATCAATGGTCTTATGTGTCAGGAGACTGCCTCTGCCAGGCTTTGCCCAAATTGGAGCAGTGAGTGGTGGCAGAGAGTAGGCCACAGGGATCTTCTAATTAAATCAGCTGAAAGAGGTTCCTTTCAGGCTCTGGAACATGAACCATAAAACAGCAAACTAATAACACGGTAGCAGTATCTTCCTAAACTACAGTTTGCAAAGGTTCATTGTTTAATGCACATGAAAAAATGGCCTGCGACTATAAGAACTGCCAAAGAAAGACTAACAAAAAGTACTTCATAATCTCTAACTATTTAAATTACCTCAGTGCATTTACTAGGACTTTAGTATGACATTATACATTTGTTTAATCCAAAATAATTCACTTCCTATGATGTTTTCATGGAAATTCTGCACAAATGAGGAGGAAACCCATGTTATTAGTAAACAAAGCTAAGAAATAGATTCAAGATTAGTCCGTGGGATTTCATGTGCCCTTTCTGAGGTTGAAAGTGACAACTTTTGAAATAATAACCAAATTCTTGCATGAGACTGTAGTGCATTAGTAAATGCAAAAGAGGTCTTGATTCCATTATCACATCTGCTCAAGTTAGAATCAACTGCAAAATTAAACTGATGTGAACAAGTTTAGAGAACAGAAACAGAATCTTCTCTATATTACCAGATCTCTGTAATGAGAATTGAACAATACCAATATTGTTTATGCTACAGATGTTAGTTTATGCTATAGGACCTGCTGTGACTCCGCCTGTTATGGAGGCAGAAGTCTGTGCCTTTAAATTTTCATTTAGGTGAGGGGAGAAGGTCCCACATACTTTGTTCATTTCATTTTGTTGCTCTTATTCACTTCTTGCTCTTTTGCTTTTCTAGTAACTGTATTCTGCTCCCATTTCTGTCCTTGTTTACCTCCTGCACTCAATATATTTCTAGCAAAAGATTTTTTTAAATTCGGTATTTTTATTTCTTATAAAATGAAGAGGAAGATAAAGAACATCATCACAGTGAAGAAAAATTATCCCAGATACTGAGGGGGTTTTTTTTGCATTAATTCTTTTTTTTTTTTCTTCATAGGAAAAATGCTGGTAGAAGCCCTTTCCATTCCTGTACGTGAACCACTACTAATCACACCAGTACTGATTCAGCCTGTGAAAACTGTACTGCAATGAGAATTTTACCTTTTGACCTTCAGTCTCTGCAATTCTTTTGTGATAAGCAAGAAAATACCTACAGTTCCAAGACCTAAAAGTGTTTATAGGGAAACAATACCAGGAAAGAAAAGGTACAGAAGATACCTTCTACTCCGGTCTTGTCAGACACAGCACTTCTGTTTCTGCAGTAGGTCCCTTTCTTAATCTTTCCATCACTTCTGAGCTGGGATTTATCATCTCTGCTATTGTCATAGGTTTGTTTATGCCACCTCTTCTTACAAATTCTCACAAATGACTCTTAAGAACGACTTGGGAATTTGCTAAATAATGAAGTCAGAATGCCTGTAGTTGCAATTGTCTACAAAGCTGTGAAGGCTGAGAGAGAACGGTGAGACACTCCTACTAAACATACTCCTTTGAGCGAGTACCAGTCAAGGCTCCCACATGCCTACCCTTGGAAGCCTGCTGTGCAGAGCATTCCTGCTCATTGTGCCCTTTGAGCACTGGGTTCCTCAGCCCAGCAGACCTGAAATTACTGAGGGCCAGGCTTGTAGTTCACTCAGTAGTATGGGTCTGGCCACACACCCCACCACCTTGAATTTCAAATTCAGACAGTTCTCCTAGAAGCATCAGCTTGTGGAAAGAGGCACTATGCCTACAGTACTAGATTAAAGGTATCCAAAGAAGCTTCCTGGCAGCAGAACACAACTGCCACAACCATGACATTGTCTAGAGGGTCCCTGGCATGGCTTTGACCCATTCCAATTAACATTACTTCCAACATACATTAGGCATGATTCAACACTCAGCATGTACCTGGGACGAGTGCCAGTAGCGGCTTGAATGTGGCTACCCTCTCCTCCATCAGATAAGAAAGTTTAGTGGCAGACCTGGACTGTTCTGCCATGGGTGCCCAGATGCTGCATCTTCCTTGCCAAATAGCACAGCCTCTCAAAGAAGATCCATAGAGCAAATTAGTTCTGCTGGGGAGCCATTGCCTACACTATACTCTTACATGGGTCTCACATTTGAAAAGCTCTTTTTTGTTCCCGTGGACTGAGTGTCCAATTGCAGATGGAGCACATTAGGTGCCTTCCTGAGAATGCATTTTGCCATTTAGTTTCACCTGAAAGGAATCCAGCTCATGTGCTCCAAGCCCACTCTGCTTTGTTACCAAAACCATACGTTGCGTTAGGACGTGTACTTCAACAAACACAAAAAGTATTCTCCCACAAACAAAGGAGTGTTTCTATCCTTTATTGACAGTTGTGTTATGTGCTTGTTCTAGTGCTTAGTAATGTTTTTCACCCACACATTTTCCTAACTGCACTTGATGTATTTGAAGTCAATTGTATACCATGATATGCACTTGCAGATAGAAGGCTGTTGTGATGGCTGTAGAGATGTATTGGTGCACTTTCCATATTAGAAAATGGAAATGTTAGACTCCATTTGGTGTTTGTTGATCTATGGCTGTTTTGCTTTCAGTGATTAATCTTTTCAAGTTTAGGAACTATTTAAGGACAGAGAGAAGATATTCCAGGGAAAAGATAAAAATCATAATCCTTTTCAATTCTATCTAGTAACTGCTTGATAATTTTCTTTACACATTTTGCTATCACATGCAATGAATTAAGATTGGTATAGCTTTCTGATATTTCATTCAAACATTTAATCTATTTTCATGTAGAAATAATCTCAGGAATTAACATTAATCTTCAGTTACAATAAACATTCTGTTTAGTAGAGATGCTGCCACGTGAGGATGTGGCATTTTGAAAATAGAGGAATGCTATGTGCTTTGAAGAGTTGTTGGGTTTTAAAATCGATTTTTCTATAGGTAGCATTGTGTCATTTTTGACAGATGATGGTGTCTAGAAATAATGTTGGAGTAAAGTACAAGATTAAATAGAAGTATAGTTCTGAAGAATGCAAATGGAATGTTTCCCATATGAATAGTTAGTTAATTTGAATGCTTGCATATCATCTCTCATCTTTTTATTTCCATTTTAATGGCAAGGTGGCATTAATGACATTTGTGGCACATATATATAAACAAAATGTGAATTTTATTTCTCTCTGGTTTACAGACATATCTAGGTACACAGAGCTTTTACCCATGTATCCCTACCTCCATGTGCAAAACTCACCTTCCACATACAGAAATTTAAACTCTACTTTTGCCCTGAAATGAATGGATTTTGTATGCGGGAGAATTATAAAATCAGGTTCACCTGTTTTGTATTGCATCTATTTTCCCTAATGTGACTAGGGCCGGAGGAATCCTTATAGCAAATAATCTGAAACTTCAGTCAAAATATTGATGTCCATGCAGACACAGATGACACGATTACAGTAAAAAGAAAGTGAAATATGTCATAAATCTGTTTTGTTTAAAAAGAAAGGAATAGTGCAAAAGTGGATACAGCAGACTTCAGATGTCAAGGGGATCACTCTTACCACTCCTCTAAGCTTAATCATCAAGAATGTGGTTCACATCTTTTTTTTTATTAGTGTACCTTGTATGACTTCAGCAATGTTACCAATACATTCCGAGAGGAGAATTTAGGCCAGTATTTTCAAGACTATAGGTATAGTTTGTGATACAACCAAGTCAACACATACAAGCAAAATAGCAGGGCACTGGAACGGGCTCCCCAGAGAGGTTGTGGAGTCTCCTTCCCCAGAGATTTTCCAAACCTGCCTGGCTGCGTTCCTTTGTGACCTGTGCTGGATTGTATGATCCTGCTCTGGCAGGGGGGTTGGATTCGAAGATCTCCAAGGTCCCTTCCAACCCCTGACACCCTGTGATACCCTGTGATAGCATGCATAGCATTTTTTAGCATCAAAGTCTTCAGACTTAATATAGTATATAGCCATATATGACCCTTCTCTGGGTTTACTGTCAATGAACTTAGGATATTGTCCCAGTCTGAAACAGCCTGGTCTTTGCCTATATTTTAAAGGTCAATGGTGTCATTTCTGAGTGTTTAAAAAGTCAGTGTGATACAATGATTAATGTGCTTTGCGAATTTAAATGAAACAGGTTTCTTGTTATGAGCTGAGGAATAACATATGAATAAATTAGTTAGAGGGTAAAGTCACACTTGATTTTTTGGTGGTTTCTCATTCAACACTCTTATCCCAAAGAAATACACGTGTCCTGAAGAAGCAAAGATTGCATGCACAGGCAACCTACTGCACAACTGCTGTAAAAATTTTACTGAAACTTACATTACACTTTTTTCAATTATATGGCTGTGATATTTTTTATTGTATATTACCTACACTACAAAAGAAATTTAAAAAAAATCAGTGCTTTTATATTCATGTTGTTTAAGTAAATTTGTTCAGAGCATTTGAGTCCTTCATTTTTCAGAAAAGGTGTATTAACTATGGAGAGAATTTACAAACAGAATTACATTTTTTATTAGATACTTTTCACTCCTGGTATGTCCAAAGGAAAAATTTCTATTAATTCTGTGATCTGTTAAACTCTGTCCATTCTAAAGAATGAGTGTGCAAAAAATCCATATCACTGTGAAAGTACTGAATTAAAATGAGATTTTCAAACCTCTTTGAGGGAAAAGGCTTCAGGAGCCACTAGACAATTAAAGCCTTTGTGTTTATGAGTTAAGATTTTCAGTCAAACCTTTCAATATGAACATGACAAGATATTTTTGATAAATGTTACCCCTAATCAATAAAATATTTTCAACAAAAGGTATTTTACCAGCTCTATCTGCCACCTACTATGATAATTAAGGCTATAGTTACAGGCTTTGTTCTCATTTTAAAGAGCAGCACATTTCAGCTAAGACTTAAACAACCTGTCAGTTTGACTTATGCCCAGAGTGAACAGCGTGCATTCCTATACCTACAGCCTTTGGCACCATTTACATTTGCTCTTGGGCTCAATTCCAAAAGGCGTGGTTTAAAAATAGTATTCAATAGGTGTTCACATAAATGGTTTTTTTTATTGCTTTCCAATATCTTAGCCCCACTTCCAGTATACAATATAAAAATCCTTAGGGTTTTAATGGCCTTGCCTCACAGTCGAATACAGCTTCTGCCAACTTTAACCCCTGCTGCTGTTTCAAGTAGCTGAGACAGTTTGTCACAACACTGACAGTTGTTCTTAGATAAAGTCTAATTTTCACAGGATGCTTAACAGGAAAATCAGAACACCTACTTAGATAACACATGCTCAGGAGTACCTGACAAACAAATGCCACTGTGCGTAGCCCAACTGCTCGAAAATCAACTCCTTCAACTTGCCTAAACCAGGTCAAAGCCCGAGCAGGTTCCCTAAGCTCCAAGCTAATGAACTTTCCCTTCATTAGAAAAAAAAACAGCCTGAGTCTGCCCAACACTGAGTTCCTGTGCTGCTGCAGCTGTTTCTCAGCCTCCCAGGAAAAAGGCTCATGTGAAGTCTTAGGTGTTTCCTCAAGCTTGAGCAACCATGATGTAAACCTTTCTCCACTCCTCTTTTCTTTCCGTACCTTTGAAGTTGTGGAGGTGGCAACTTCTGCCAAAGTTCATCAGACAAATTGGCACTCACAGCTGAGCAGTTGTTCTCTCCTAAATTTATTTCCAGAGGTTGATGTAAATGCAGTATGAACAATGTATAACAATGATGAATCTATCTACTCCTAAAGATTAATTGATTCTATTTGCTGCTTCTGCTATTGTTATTTAAAGAATCAACAAGCTAATTTTCATTAATATTTTGCAGAAAAGAATTTGATTTACACTACTACGAGTACTCACTCATCTCCCTCAAGAAAACTGCCAAAGATAAAATTACAAATGCATTGGTAATTTATTTGCTCAGCCAAGTGTATCAAAAACAAAATACATTTCTCTGCACATTCTGACCAACTAGCTGCCCAGTAATATTTTAAGGCTGTATAATATTAAAATTAAATATGTTTTCCTAACTGCAGTTGTCTGGATCATAGCTCGATGGATTTCCTTTGCACAAACCAGGCAAATTTGAGTGAAAGGGTAAAGCTAAAGGGTACATTTGCCTTGGGAATTAATCAACAGCCTACATGGAATCTGCACATTTAATTCCTTTCTATTAAAATGATCGTGAATATGGAAGTTTTCCAGGTTTTAAAAATTAATACTTCTTCAAGCAACAGATGCAGACACATGGTTTAAACTCTGAGTCAGAATAATCAACAACAACAGAGGCATAAAAGCAAGACACCCTCTAGGCCCACAATAGCACAGGAAACCAGCAACAAAATGCTCAGCCGGGTTTTATCTAGCAAGAAGGAGACTGCCTTTATAAATGACAGACAGTATGAATAAAACACTTATAATCTCAGCTATAACTGAGTGGTTTCAGGTGGGTAACGAGAAGGTCATTGAAGTATCAGCTGCATTTATTGCTTCATTAATCACCATTCACAGAAATAAGTGTGCATGCAGACAGTTTAAATGGGGCCAGATACTATCTGAGAAAGATGCATTAGGAAAAGTACTTCTTCAGTTCTCAGCAAAATATATAGTCCCATGGTAGACTTAACTTATACCTGGAATATCAATCCCCTTGACTTTTAAAAAAAGAGAACAAAAAAGTCCAAACAAAATAGTGCATAAAGACGCATTTTCTATGTATGGGTAAAGAGGATCATCCCATCTCAGTTGTGAACAATAGCAAAGTGAGACATCTGCATTCAGAGACGAATCCTCTCAAAGAGGAAAACTGACCAGAATGAACTAAACCAAATGCAGTGCCTGCAAAATAACCTTGATCACCTTGGTTAGCAATTGTGGTCCTCTTCCTCTTCCATATAATAGACGATCTTTCTATCCTTCCTAAGTATGGTTAGTTGTCTTAATTCCTTTCAGAAGATAACTTTGCTTTGAGGCAGAATTGTAATCAGGCATGCCACTCCCTCCCGTTCAGAAACCATGAGGAAGGAATGAACTAGTGTTGACTAAAATTTTATCAGTTTATTTTGTGTGACAGATAATGCATTTCTACAGCCTCCCATGAGAACTCATATGCAGGAGGTTTAGCAGGCTATCAACACACTTCGTAACTCATATCACATCACATTAATCATCAGCTTACATTAAAAAGGCCACCTGTCCTTGCCTGTTCATTCCCTACAATGAAAAACGTTCCTCTATATTGCAGTTGTTCAACTAATCCGTATATTTGTTACAAGATTTCGCACATTAACACCTACTCATACTAAATCTACAGCTCTTCTTGTCAGAGTTTATGCCTCTGTTTTCAGGTATGAGGGAAATGAACGGCATAAAATGACACAAACATATTGGTTCCATGCTCAACCTCTGATCATGTAAAGACCAATTTTTTGGTTTTTTTATTATTATTTTTAATTATTTTTTTAGCATCTGAAACATTCAGAGAAGAGTTATACAGTTCTACATCCTAGTCTGGACCAGATGGTGAGATGCCATAAATTTCGCAGACAAACTCGTGCTGATGGAATTTCTAGCTTAGTTTTGTAAGTTGAAGCAACCTGGATAAGCACCTGAGCTTTCAGCCATTTACCCAAAACAAACCCAATCTCAGCTACACAGCACAGGTCAATCAGGCACACAGTTGCAAACACTGACCTGACCTTTTTCAAACATTAAGAGGAGAAGAGTATTAGACCTCAGACTTGTACCATTCTGCCCTATCTCCAGCCTGACAAACAAGATGCTATAGACTTGTGCATCTAGGAGGACAGCATTCTAAAATGATGAAAAATCTAAAACCAACAGGGAAATACAGGCGCACTCCTCCACACCATTCTTTAGCCACCACACCAGTAAGGGTGCTCATCCCAATAGCCACAAATAGTCCTTGTTACTTAAGACTCAGTCTCTTACCACAACTATGTTGTTATGACTTGATTTACACTATAGGATAGAGAGCTAAAAGCATGCAGTGGAATTATGATGCAGGCCAAAGGTTAAAACAACATGAGAGAGATTAAGGAGACATTGCAAGGAAAGGGATAAAAGATGCTTTCTATATATGATGACCTGGAACAGATTCTGCAGCTTCCAGCAGCCAAATACAGCCTTTATTTTGGTGTGATTTAACAGCTATTTGAGAAGCCTGCATCAGCAGATTCAGTTATTGTGGCTTTCAATAATTTTAGCAGACAGAGAACTAGAGATGGGTGCTAATTATTTTGTTTGTGTAAGAGCTGGCTGTTGTCATTTGTTCTTGTTGGTTGTAAATGCATATGATCTAAAAGCAATTGTCTAAGATATGAAGTGCTAATGGTAAATAATATTATTGGTTATGTAAATATTTGTAAAATATACAACGAAGAGTTATTCTTTACTGTGGCAATACTAACTGTTCACCAATTGGAAAGGAGCTCTAAAGCCTACTGCCTTTACATGTATGTTACTAGCTGGTTATTCACAATAGCATGCAAATAAAATTTCGTTGAAACTACATGAGATGCCTCCCTCTCTTCATGGCTACAATGGATCCCACAGAGGAGGGGGAAAATGAATATTAAACACACAATATAACAAAAATAACAGAACACTCTTACAGAAATATGGTCCTGTCTATAAGAGAGATAGGTTTCTTATTGCTTGTACTTCAGCACTTTTCTTTCATACTTCACATGACTATAGAGGTAAGAAAATCAGCACTTCAGTGAGTGGTTAAGCTAAAAATACGTAACAGGCTTTAAAAAAAAATAATCCCAAATTCGCTCCTCAAGTGATTTAGATGATTATGTACCCCACTAGAAACATAACCTACATAAGGAAGATTGATTCGTCACATTAAAAAAGGGGGAGGTTGTTATGGTTTGGGGTGTGTGTGTGGGGGGGTGGTGTTAAGTGGTTTTGATTTGTTTCAGGGTGGATATTTTAAGTGCAAGGAACCAAATAAAAATGTTTCATATTTTTGTGTCTAGGTTCCCTTCTGTGGAAGTAACTATATTGTCCTCATCCTGCTCTTTATTTTATACACATCTACACTTCCTCTTCTGGTGGACTGGAGGACTGGGGGCAGTGTTTAGCAGTTAAGTTTTCTTTACTTCAGAAAGAGAAAAGTAGACAGTGGAATTGGCAAAATAGGAAAAAATAAACTAGAGAATCCCTACTACTGCTATGATGAGCAAAGGCTACTCCAGGTACCCTTGTCATTGTGTTCTCTGGCCAGAAAGAGAGACCCTGGCACCACTTCTGAAGAATTTCTAGCCCCAGAAAAGGCACCATCCCAGAATAACAGCTGGGCAATAAGCATATGTCTGGATGTACATCAACACAGGAGCATAAAAAAAATGCACAAAGGAAATAACAGATGGAAATATACTGTCCACCACCATTAAATGTGCAGGTGAGGGCATGTTCCTAATATAAAGTCATAATTTCAGCAGTCAGCTGCCAAGGCCAGAGGTGTTACAGCTGTTTATAGCAAGTCAGGGCCTATTTCATTCTCCTGAAGATGAACAGGGACCTGCTTTTATTCAGAACAAAACAAGATGCAATAAATATAGCAGGGCAAATGCTCACCTAGTATAAATAAGCACAATTTCAGAAAAGCACTGTACAGCTGCTCAGGACATGGTCCTGTGTGTAAATGATCTTCTCATGACACTATGCAGATTTATTGCTTGTGAGTGACAAAGGATCCGTCTTTAAACAAAAATGTAAGTCTTAAAAATGAATTTAAACTAATACTAACATACAAATACAGAGTAATTTCTCATCTATTTCTCCAGTGACAACCAAAAAATACAGAGGGTGTGGAACACAAGCAGAAGTGTTCAGCAGTTTTCATTTGCATTCCCATATACATTCATTAAAGTGGCTTAACCATTTTTTCACCAAAAGAAGAGATTTGAGAGAATCATAAAATGTATATTCCCATCATTAGGGGCTAAACCAAATCCCCCAGCAACCCACCCCTGCCTCATTGCAACGCCACTGAAACTGGGGTCTGTCAAACCAGACTGCAGTTCAGGTGAACCATTCTGTGCAATGCAGAAATGAGAAAACAATGTGCAGTTACAGTCCTCTGCCAGAGGGTATGCATCACACACACCCTTGAAGGTGGAAAAAGATATTTTGGGTAACGAAGCTCACAGTGAACCAGAGGTGGGTGGAGAGGAGCTGACCTTGGTGTTCTGCTTTTCCCACTTTTTCCAGAGGCAGCTGTGTGGGTGGGGGAAGGAAGAAACAGGCATGTGACACGTTTGTGCTGTTAGAAAGGAGCTGTACACATTATCAGCAGCATTTTTTTTTTTTTTTGATGCATCTTTAGAATTACCAGCCACTCCAAAATACAACTATGTCAGAAAATTTTCTTTACTTATTTAGTAGATTCTTCAGGCTTACTTTTGACAAGACTCTTGTTTTGAAATAGCCAATCTTACTTTAAGATGGATGCTGGCCTTGAGTGGACCAATCCCTGGACTCATTTACAGCCAGGTTAGACTATAATTTTGCACAGTGCTAGGAGGGGTGCCTCTGATGTGAGGTAAGGGGGCACTAAGGGCTCATTTTCACACTGACACTGCCTGCAGCCTTTTTGGCTATGGCGAATGCAGACCTCTGTTCAGAGCCTGGGCATTCAGAACCCATTTTTGCTGGCAAATAAAGCACATCAAATGAAGCTAGAGGCTCTGTATCACCAGAGATCGTAAAGCACAGCCCTTTTTCATATATGACTGTGCAGCACAGGCTAACTGGTGTTAGCCTGTTCAGTGTCTGACTCAGTAAAGACCACCTTAGCTGTTGAAGCTGGCCTGAAGTCTGTCACTGGGAGCCAGAGGAGCAGAATGGCTCCCAGTTGTTTGAACAGTTACATCTCAAAGCCTATACCTAAAACCTGTCTTGATCCCAGTTCTTTCCGAAGTCTGAATCATTGCCTAAGCAGTCCATAAATAGCAGCTAATACTAAACATTTAATGTTCTTCATTTAACCAACAATTATTAAGCCCAGATGGATACACTGTGAAACTCTCAAAATATTTTCCAAAATGATAAAACAACCTACAAACATCACCAAATATTTAGAAAGCTACAACAACCTCACAGAGAAAACACTTATTGTCAAAAAGAAGAAAAAAAATCTTTTACAATGAATAGGTTACTCTTTTCCATCAGAATATTTGAGTATATTAAAGACAATTGTTCCAACTAAATTATGCACATTAGGGCTATAAGCCCAGAAAGCTACATAAATTTGTTTCTCTCTTGGACAGATGACCCATGCATTGAAGTCAATAGAAAAAATGTGGTACGTAAAGTCAGTTACATATATCTGAATGGGGGGAGTGCCTGCCTGGAGGACTGAAAATAAAAAAGAAAAAAAAAAATCATAAATTAGTGTGTTGTTTTGGTTTGTTTGTTTGGTTTTTTTTTTAATTCACTGAAGAATACATCTAACACTTAATACGGAAGGAAAGAATCTTTCTTTTCTAATAACATTTTCTATTTTATTTTCTGCTTTCTTGATTTGTAAAAGAAGGATTTTGCAAGTGATTCTAACAGTATCTTTATTTCATCATTTTCTGTGCTCACCCACATTAATTCTCTAGGCTGTGAAGCAGAGAAGCTGAGGCAGCAGTTCGTATCTTGCTCTGTCATTCTTTCCACAGAATGGTAACTTCTAACAGGACTAAGATAACAAGTGGGTGTCTTAATGGGCCAAATCATTAAAACTAAATCTATCCATTCATCTCTCAGCATGCACATCATGTGTATGCACAGGTCCACACAGAGGTAGTCAGGATTCAGAGAAAGTAAGTCTTCTGTCATTATAAGAGGATTTCTAGAGAGGTATCAAAAGGATGAGAAAAAAATATCTCTCTTTCATTTTCAACTCTATGAGAATTGGAACTCATTCTCTTCATGTGATTATTACATATCCTGTTTTTCACAAACTTCATCTCCAGCAGTTCCCAAGCAGTATTACTCCTTTTGGCCAAGAGATCTTTTTTAAAGAAACACTTTGGAAATGTTATCATTCGCACTCCTGCCCATTAATCAATAAAGCTGTAATCATGTTGCCCTAAATCTATTTGTCCCACATCAATAATCTATTACCTTTTCCACTTGAACTGACCCTGCATACTGTTGCACAATCAAGGGTAATATCCTTCTTCCTAAACATGATTGCCTTAATTTTCATTTCCCTCTGTTATTAAGAGAAATAATAATTTCACAAGTTATGCTCTTTTTTTTTTTTTTTTTTTTTACCACTAGCCCCTTAAAAACTACTTCAGCAAATTACTTTATTAAAATAGAACCAGATTCTCTATTCCTTTTCTTCCTTTGCAGCAGAGTGTCTGGGGATAACACAGTACTATACTAATGTTTAGATTTCTATTTTGGAATACCAGTAACCAGTGTGACCAAAAGTGATTTTTTTTTTTAATGATCTTTTAAAAGCCTCAAGATTATTTTAGGAAAAACCCAAAACCATACAATTTCTGCAAGACCCTTTTTTTTGTGTAGAAAATGTTAATGTTTTGTTCAACTAAAGCATATAACACTGCAATAAAAAAAAATAAATTCTAGAAAATTATAAAATTATAGTAACATGAAAATTTTGAAGCATGGCAGATAGAGTTGTCCCATTGTGCATGCGTGCACACACACACAAGTATTTATTCGCCTGACCTTCTCCCACAGTTTCCAGGACTCCTTATATATTTGAGTCCCAGCTTCAAAGCAAACTGGAGTCCAGGGGAAATACATACACTGAAAGGTGCTGAGAAGATGCAAGTAGTTCTGCAGGATTAGGGCTTTCAAGCAATTTCTCTTTTGGGCATACATTGTGCTCAGCATCTGGCAACAAGCTGCCCCTGCTACACCACCTTCTGAATGCTGATTAAAACCATAACAGAATTTATTGCCATGTACTAAAGGCTTTTTCAGCCTTAAATGAACTCATGTGAACTTCCTCTATAGATACTTCATTGGAGGTTGGCTGAGAGGAGGAATACAGCACTTAAACTCTACTGGATTTTTAGAAGCTAGCATTTCCCATATATTGAACTATTTCTCTATTCACCCATTAGAGCAGTAGAAAAAATTAAGGTAGGAATAGCATTGCCAGAAAAGGGAAGATACAAATAGCTCATTTACTTTTTGTCCCCCCTTTCCCTTTCATCTACTGACCACTCCGAATTTAGGCAGAAGTCCATTTGTTTCAGTCACTTCTCATTAAGAACATGCTCAAGAGTAATGTATTCTTCCTCATCATCAGTAAATTTTCTCAGCATTCCTAAATGAAAGATGTACAGTCATCAGTTCTTGTCCAGATGTTTTCCTCAGCATCAGCTCCATCTGAACTGAGGGTCACATTTGTTCTTCCCTGAGGCTCTTGCCAAAAATCATCACTCATTCAAGGCTTGTGTGAAGTACTGATGACAAAAATGGAAAATGTACTGAGTGGTTTTCACTGAGACACAAACACACAACTACTGATTGCTCATGTCAAAGCCACAGGTATTTTCTTTTGTACTGACACATTACACCAAGTTACTTTTTCTCTTGACCAAGGTACAGATTGCTAAAGGCTGTATATATTTCTCCCACGCACATACCTCTGCAGATAAAGCCATCGTATTTGGTCTTCCACCTCCATACAACTGGCACAAAATGTTTAGCCAGACACCAGATAAGGCAAAAGAAGGAAAAGAAACAGAGGCAGCTAAAGCAATAGGGCTCCCAAGTGATAGCAGCATGGTATTGATTTATGTTTTGAAACTAATTTTGAAGAAATTATTTTAAGCCAAAGCAGAAGCCTACAATAACTACACATGATAAGTGTGCTGATCAGGATATAATCAAAATTAGCTTGCACTGAAACCAAATATAAGTATACTAAACTAGCATAACCAACAGCATTACATAAGTATTTTACAATACTGGTGGCCCAGCCAAACAGTATGGACAGTATCACACATACTGGTGTATGTGAGCAACCTGACTGTCAAAGGGACAAAGACAAGCAGTTGAAGGCTGTCCTGGTTTGAGTGAAAACAGAACTAATTATGTTCAGTGATTTTACTTTTCAGTTCAGTACTTCCAACTAACAGAACTTTCTGAAGTTAGCAGCCTGTTTTCACTGACAGTGTCTGCTGCGAGCAGTGATAACACCCTGTGTGTAGAGTTACTACTAAGGATTGGTGTGCAGACCAAGGCCCCTGCTGGGTCTTGTGTACCCCACTGGGGGGTGCAGGAAAGTGAAAGGCCGCACCTGCGGGGAGGAGCGGACAGGGCAGGTGACCCCAAACTGACCAGTGAGGTATTCCAGCCCATAGACATCATATTGGGTATAAAGCAGAGGGATCCAAGGGGTCTGTAGGGGCTTCCTACTCCCAGGCTCTTCTCCCCTCTTGGACTGCTTCCTCAGAGTATCCAAGGAGGACTCTGTCTGTTCTGCTTTCAATCCCGTGTTCCTGAATCCGGTAGCAGAATCCAACTCCTGAACAGCTCCCATCCACTGCGGGGCCCAGGCTGGGACCCCCAGTGCCTGCTCTACAATACCAGTGGTGACAGCAATGTAATTACCATCAGGGGGGTTGGGTTCGATACTGGTTTTGTATAGATTTGTACATATTCTATTTTATTTTTTTTATTATTATTATCATTAAAGCTGTTCTAGTTTCCTTTTCTAATCACCAGTCTCTCTCCCTTATTCCTTTTCTCTTCCCCTTTGGGGAGGGAGGGGGGTTTAACAGAGAGCATCTGTTAGGTCTAAGGGGTCACCCTGACCCTAAACCTTGACAAAGGCAGAACTACATAGTAAATAGTAAGAATTAGGTGGTTTTTAAAGTTGAAAATTTGTCAGCCTTCTAAACACTCCTGTCTATGTAATCTCTAATTATCTGATAATATATAGAGATACACAAAAATATTTATTCACCAACATCTAGGAAAGCTAGGAGTTTCAAAATCACACTCTTCTTTCTGGTTCCAGCCATCCTGTTTATTTTTAATGTCATGCTGAATGTTTCACATGATGGACTTTGAAATTCTGTAAGGTTTTCTAAGATCAGGTCATGGTCACTATAGGGGAGGAGGAGCCATTACAGCTTTGTGGGGCAAACCCCTGCCTGAAGCTGTTCTTCTAAGAATAATGCCAATCTTGAACATGCAAATAAAAGCAGCAGAGCAATTGGCTCCTCATCAACAGTCATTGAATGGCACAATTCTTTACCCATCTTTATTTTTCACATTCAAGTTAATTAAGAGAGGGCTATAAAATAGTGAGTTAGTAACAAAGGACACGTTAGTCCCTATCATCATTGTCACATGTGTATGTCATCCACTGACAAATCAAGCAGTCTTTGAAACATAAAACACAATGGGACACAACCATAGCATTCAAAACCTATTCACAGTGGTTTAAAGAAATATAAAGAAGTGTTACAAACAGTTTAAAAGCATTGACAAAATGCTGAACATCTCACCCTTGAGGCTGCACACTGAGCCCTCTGCTGGGCATGGCTGCCCAAGCCACCCTTCCCCCCTCCTGCTTGTTTCCCTTCCCCCTGTTGCAGAGGAGGATTGGGAGTCTCTAGCCCCTCTGGAGTGATTGAGTTGCCCAGAAGATCCCTCCATGACCTACTTCTGTCAGGAGGAGCTATGTTAACTGCTCGAATTGCTTAATTGTAATAAGACTAGAAGTTCTCCTATGCCTAACCAAATGGGTACATCTAGACCTCAGCAAACACCAGAGCAGTGGTGGTGATAAATGATAACCTACTCGCAGCATGTCTATGCCCAGAGAAAAAGCTGACATTGGCTGTACAGAGAGCATGCTTGAATTTCCACTTAAAAGCCATTCACAGGATGGTCTGAAATGAACTGCTGACTCCAAATCTAGTTCTGAAGGGACACGAAATGCTACCTTTTTGTGAACAATTTTGCCTCAGCAGAGAAACAAATGAGGACAGGAATGACTTGTGTGCTCCCACAGGTGATCGTTGGAGAACAGGGTTGTACTGCCCCTGCCTGCACTCTCCTGGTGTAGATAAGGCAGTCTCCCAGCGGCAGGCTTTAAAAGCCAGGACTAATATACCCGCTAAACAAGCAAACAGGCCAGCAGCAAAACTGCTCTGCCAGTACCTCTGAGAGCTCTGCTACCTTATACAACCCCTGCGGCATCAGTAACAAAGCATTTGCTAAAAAATAGTCTAAATAAGCAATGTGGGAACTTACATGCCACATCATGGTTTACCAGCTAAATAATTTTTTTCTGGACATTGTTTTCTGTTGAAAACCCTGACAGGAAAAAAAACTCCAAAACAACAAATGTCAAAACACCAAATGTCACAACACCACTTTCATCTTGAAGGTCCAGTATTCTGCTCTGTTTACTGGTGGAGACTTCTTAAGCACAGATCTGACCATCCTGTGCTGCACAGGTCACCAACCATGTTTCATGTGAGCTCTCCAAGTTTCATCCTTCGCAGAACAAAAGAAAGGCTTCCTTGCCCATTGCCTATGTCAGACATGCCTTTTGTTACCACCCATGAAGGCTGGGGAATAAGAAATCACTGTAAATTTGTTACATTTTTTAATTGCCATATACATGTGACCCATCAACCAAAAACTTCTACACTCAGTGTGAGGAAAAATTGTGACTAATGGGAATTATTTAACATGCATATAATCAATAATACATGATCTTTGGGTACAGACATGCATTGTATGGCAGTGGAGATGGTTAGAAAGGGAAATGTCCTTAAAAGAGAGGTTTCTTTCTGTTTTCTAAATTAGTGTCACAAGCTAGCATGCTTTAGTTTCAGAAAAGACAAAGATCTCAACATATATCACAGAGGCTATCATAGTTCTTCCAACACAAGTCAAATATTAAGAATTCCTTTCTAGTGAAATTTCTTCAAGTATTATCTTCCAGTTTCTTAAATATCACTGTGACTTCCTCAGTTATCTATGCATTGCTGAGGTGATGGTCAGTCATTTAGCATTCAGCTTATCCCCATCTGCTGTCTACAAGGACAGATTTGCTGTACTGTGGGCAAAGGGAACATCAACATTAAACTCATGGTCCACTGCTTTATTTCAAATGTAAAAATTAATAGGGGAACAATCAAAATAAGAAATGACCAAGCAACAGCCTAGAGAGAAAGCCAGTAAAGAGATTTCACAGGTATCACAGGGTGTCAGGGGTTGGAAGGGACCTTGGACCCCTTCGAGTCCAACCCCCCTGCCAGAGCAGGATCATACAATCCAGCACAGGTCACAAAGGAACGCAGCCAGGCGGGTT
>JANIJG010020434.1:28116-42501 GCA_024611175.1 Megaceryle torquata
ATATATACATTCATGTGTATATTAAAAACAAAAGAGCTTCTAAAATTACATACATATTAGATCTTATTAGAAGGCAGTTGTTTCCACAAAGGGTATCCCAGTTTTGGAAACTGGGAAAGGTGACAAAATCAACAGTATTTAGACTGGAAGTGATTCTTTCCTTCTTAACTACATCCTAATCTAATTGCTTAATAGTTGGTACAGCCCTGAATAGCCAGAGACAAAATTAACACACTGTTCCTTGACAGAGAAGTTTCTCAAAACTCCATGTAGGAGACATTCCCTCTGTCCTGGACATTATTCTTTCCACAGTGTGCTCACAATTTCAATTCTTTAAGCAGCTGTATTCTGCACAAAAGGCAAGATCCAAAGTGATACTGACACTTTTCAGATGTAAAAGTGGAAGAAAATGTGCCTAAATCCCAAATTTGCATCAAACGTGCACAAAGCTACTACCCAGCCTGTTCAGGCATATGAGAGGCTGCAGGTTTTTACATTTCATTGAAAAACCTCATCAAGGTTTAGAGGCTGGGCCAGTCATTATATAAATAACAGATGCTCTGTTAACCGCTCTCTCTTCACAAAAGGAAAGGGAATAAGGGGGAGACACTTATCAATTAGAAGAGAAAATTAAAACAGTTCTAATGAAAATAATAAAATGGAATATAAACAAAACCAGTATCAAACCGAACACCCCTAATGGAAAGTAAATCACTGTCACCACAGATAGTGTAGAGCAGGCACTGGGCAAGTCCCAGACTGGACTCAGCAACACATGGGAACCAGATTCAGGAGCTGGATTCAGGAACTCGTGGGTCAGGATCAAAGGTAGAAGAGACAGAGTCCTCCTCAATCACCAAGCATTGAAGAAAAGCCTTGGCCCCTGTGATCCCTCAGCTTTATACTGAATATGACATACATGGGATGGAATCCCTTGTTGGTCAGTTTAGGGTTACCTGTCATGTCCCCTCCTCCTGACAGGTGCAGCCTTTTACTTTCTTCACCCCCCAACATGGTACACAAGATCCAGCAGTGACCTTGGTCTGCACACCAAAGCTTGATAGTAACCATAAACAAACATTGAGCATTATCACTGCTAGAAGTAGACACTGTCTGTGAAAATCTGCCATTAACTTCAGAAAGCACAGTTACTTAGAAGAGACTTAACTAAAAGGTAACATCACTGAACAGAATTTATTCTGTTCCAATTCAAACCAGGACAACTCTGCACATTCAAAGATCTTCTCTTGAATGCATCTGGAGTCACCCTCATCTGTGCTAAACAGACATTTTCTTCAGGTATTTCTCTTTTGCCCAAGGCAGTCTACAATTTGCCGGGCAGGTAACCCAAGCCAAATCATGCCCAAAAGCCACCAAGTGGATAACATACTTGGAACACACTGAGTCAACCCAAAACCACAGAAAATACAGCCTTTATCACTCATAGACATAATCAGAGAAAGCTGCTTTGTACTGCTTATCCAGTGACTAAAATGCCCACGCCCTGGGGAGGAGATACTCAAAACACAGGTCTCCCCCACTCAAACTGTGTGCCTTCCTCCTAGACATTGTTGCATCATGTAATTTCAGCAATTACATGCCTTAGTCTTGGAGAAAGAAAATAACTCAATTTCAGAAATGCAGCTCCTCTCTCTGGTATTTCTATTAGCTGCAAAAGACCTCTGTCTCAGCATGCTAGAGATTATGCATTTAATTCTCAGAGCTAACACTGCAACATCTCAAAGCCTGCAAGATAGGGACCAAGATCCCTCCACATCATTCAAAAGGCAGAATCTCTGCATGTTTTTCATTGCCTACCAGGATAGATATGTTAGTGAAGATCTGCCTATGCATGTTGCTGGATTAATTTCTCATATATTTTATTTGTTATTTGAATTCTACATATCTTCTTAGGTGGAACCACTATTCTCATCCTTACCAAAATGGCTGGTTGCCTTTGGGTATTCTTCTACTGTGTTTCCCTAGACAAACAATTCCTCTATATAAACCTAGAGCCCTCTACACCATCAAAAAAGTATTACACGTCAGGTGTTGAACATGATCCAAACAATAGCAGGAGGAAACTGTCTCCCCAAAGGATGTGCTGAACACACACAAAGACAAGCTCAGTTTGCTAAAAAGAGATGACAGAACTCTACTGCTCTGTTCTTTGTAAAATATATATCTGTACATATATATATTAAGAATTTTATAGAGAGATATATTTGGCATCAGTAACAGTTCCAAGAATGTCCTCCTTTGTGGGTGGTGAAAAGCAAATTTTTTTTTAGTCCTCCTTTTTTCCACAAGCCAAAAAATTAATATATCCATCCTGTTGTTTATTATATTTGCTCAGCAGTTTCCAAAGCAATAGGTCAGTGCAATTTTTTTTTTTTTTTTTTTTTTAATGCCTCTTGGACAGGAGGATCTGTCCTACAGCATCAACCATGTGGCAAAGCTGAGCTTTTTCAGATCATTTCAGTATTCTGCTGAGGGCTTTCCTGTTCCCTGGATGATGTCTCCAAATTTCCTTAGTTCTCTTTATCCTGCCAAAGAACTTGTTCTCTTGCTAAACGTCTGATGCAATTTTAACCCAGTGATAGATATTGTTGTCTGCTTTTTTCGGGTCTTAGCACAAGCTGAGTCATTTTGCCTTTCCCACACATTTAACATATGTGTTCGGTGGATAGAAATTCAGCTCTATAAATCTGCTTTAGTCTTTTAACCCTCTGGTGCCTCTGGCTTTTCTTTTATTGCTAGAACACAATTTGTGGCAATATATTAGACTGTGTATGAGCATCTAACCTAAAATAAACACCCATCCTGTTTGCTTTTAGATCAATAGCCTATTCATCTTCTGTTCTGCTCCTGCCCATAGCTGCTAGGGGTGGGGAAAAAAAATTTTTAAAAAATTACACAATGACCATCATAGTTTTGTCCTTTTTGCTCATATCATAAAGGTGGTAACAGACTCCCTGTCCAGCTGCGTTTCTTGCACATTTTCCCATATGCTCAGGGCACTGGGAAATCAGTTCAGCTGGTGTCAGTTGCCACAACAGAGCCCATTTTCTTGGAACCTGACTTCCCATTTCAGCTGTGCCACTGCCACAGGACTCTCCCTCTCACCTGTCCGTAACTGCTACCCTGTGCTCAGTGCAGCTTGCTGCTCCACAAGCTGAGAGCTTTACTGATGGAAGCTGCCATAGGAAAATATCTCAGTATCATATTCACAGAAATACTGATCTCATTCGTGAGAACAGTGGGACTGCTGGCTCCAAGAAGAGAAAAACAACCCAGCCTAGAGGTATTGGTTATTACTGCAAAAGTAAGAAAAAAACCAAAGTGATCTTTTACTTTCCAGGGTTTATGGGAGTTGGTTGTGCTTTTAGCATTCATGTCTTCTAAGCTTTTCTCTATAAATTCAAGGACTAAATCTTTCAAAATGAAAACTGAGAGGTTCGGATAACTGCTTGATTCAGAGGGTGGATCAAACACAAAATATTAAAAAAACCCTTCGACGATTCTAAGTACTGAGGATACTGAAACCTATGTGGAAACTGGAACTTCTTCAATACAATATCCTGCCTTTTTCTTTACCAGATAAATACAGAAAGTGGGGATACAATTTTCACTAATCCACAAGGAAGATAATCAAGAGGAATCCAACCATGGCTCATCTTTTCCTTGTAGAGGACTCTAGTTTCCCATTTTATGATATTTTCACAATACCTTTAATCAGAAGGAAGGCATCCATTCTAAATACCTAGTTTTAATTTCTATTTGTTCAAGGATCAGCAGTTACTGTTACCTCCAGCTGGAACATATTGTCATTTTGTTTCATGAAACACTACAGAGTAGCTAAGGAAACCCGTCCAGGCTTTCCATGTCTTACACATTATGCTCTAGTAGATACCACCATGCATATTATCTTTTCGAACCATGTGAAATAAGATCAAAGAATATTTTTCTTCAGTGTTTTCACACCTTTGCACTTAATTTATCTATGTACTTGCTAGAAAAGCAAAGACCAGCTGATCAATATTTCCAAATAGTTTTGCTATCAGTAAAAATAGCTTCCATCCTTAAGAGCTGGCTGTTTGCAGCAGGGATGCAGGTCTGAGCATTGTCTTAACTACTTATGGTAACAAATCCTTCTAGTAGTAGGTCTTTGTTTCCATAGCAACTGTCTAATAATATGCCAGATAACATTTATGTGATAAACAAGCCTAGAAATCATTGTTGACTCACATTAGAAGAAATCCTATACATTTTGTGCTGCACTCTCAGAGGCAGCAGTTGCACTGTGCAGCTCTGAGGTTTCGTATTTCACATTAGGAGGTACTCAATCTTCTCCAAGAAGTAATAGGATTAAGCAATTTCCCCAAGCATCATAGAATATTCAACACAACTCATTTTAATGTGATCAGGATAAAGGCAACATCCTCTGCATCTGTCACCACACTACACATTCACAATTAATTAAGAAGTGCATCTGCAAGCAGTGCCTCATTTAAAAGGGTTCCTTGAAGGAAAGAAAACTAAAGAAAAAGCAGCCAAACACACACAATTCCAAGACCTTGAAAAATTTATCTAGAAAATAAATATAGATATTAAAATTAAGTAAAAATCCTGACCCATAGCATGGTTCCTTAATGGCCTTTTGGTTTCCTTCTTGCTGTTTCTTTTTAAAGCCAGTACACACACAATCATACTGGGCATCTGAAGCAAGCAGAAAAACAGCACATTTGCCCCAGTGGAAAAGTGGTACTGGCAACACAGCACAGGCTGGTGACAGAGGCAGCTAGAATCATTGACATGGGTTACAGCTCAGGAGAGCTCTCTTTCAGTTCCCTTCACCCTCTTGAGTCTGAAACTCAAACCATAACGTGCTTACACAAAGCCTATCAAGTCCTGCATTTGAAATAAGAACCTCTGAAATCTTTAACCTGTAATACACAAGAGTTCAAATTAGATTATCATCATGTTTCTTTTTAGCTTTTAAATCAGTGCATCTTTTTAAAAAATGCGATTTTCAATGTGAAAAAACTAATTTATAAACCTTAGTGGCTGCAATTAGAGTTGCATTAATTATTTATTAAGAAATTATACCAGCAAACGTTACTCGGGAGCTTTGCTGAGTTTCTCACACCGATTTATTGCTTATACATAAGCAACATAACTGTCCTTTGAATTTCTGAGTCAGAATCTCAATGCATAATGTAAGGCTGTATGAGTCCCTAGAACTTAAGTGAACAGAGACCAAAGTCAGTGATCAAAAAAATTAGTTGGCTTTGCACAGTTTTGCAACAGTATCTTTAAAAACAAACAAACAAACTCAAAAAACCCAAACAAACAAAACCAAACCAAGGTTTTGGAAGTATTTACAATGCATATGATTAATTTTAATTTTCTTTCAAATGAAACAAAATGACACAAATATACTCTGTTTCCTAACTGCCTAGTTGCATAGCTTAGTACTAACAAAAAAATCAAAAGGAATAATGATTAAAGAAACTATAAATTCTGGGTTTGACTCTTGAAAAAAAAAAAACAAACCACAAACAAACAAAACTCACAAAAACTTTTCAACACACCTACATTTTGTAAACCAATATCAAACTACTTTTGTAGCTGACTTTTGTTGCTATATAGGGATCTTTTATGGTAAGTCTATTATGGTACGTCTGTCTACCAAAGTGTGCACTCAACAGGTAAATCATTTTATAGTACAATAAGTAAGGTAAAGCACTTCACAACCAAGTGTTTTGCCTTGGATTGTCAACCAGTGTCAGCTAACAGCTGTGTTTTGAAAGAAATCCCTCTGAGATATTTCTTGAGGCTGATCTCCAGCAAGCCATAGGTTCCCCACAGCAAGGTGAAGTTTCATCTACTGTCATCCATCCCCACCTCTTGTCACTAGTCAATGAGTCATCATCTCACTCCACTTCTGTTCACTTCTTTCTAATGGGGTACACGTTGTTTGTGTTGTCATGAACTGAATGTATGGGATACTACAATCCTGAAATATTTCAGTCTTTGAGCTCCTGTTCTAAGCATTAATTCATACATTTGAGTATGTGGTTTGAGTCAAAGATGAAGCAACTAATCATTTCCCTTGCACAGTACTGTGGCAGGTGCAACCACCCTGACAAAAACCTAATAAAGGCCAGGGCTTTCCAGAGACCTCATAAAGATCAGTTCCGCACCTCGCAGCCATTAACTGGTGCCTCATAGGGACTGTCCAGCACCTCAGGGTGCAGATCCTTAAGCCTACCTCTGTTGTACACTTGCCCCCAACAAAATTAGAATGATCACAGTGCACAGTTGACTAGGGTATAAATGGAATCCCAATGGAGAGCTGATTTTGAGTTGGTTCCCTCAAAGCAAGTGGGCCTTGCTGTCATGAATCCTCCCCTTGGAATGGGATGTCATCCAAGGACAATTTCACAGATTGAGTCCACACTCTCCCTTTGGTGAGTGAATATTTATTCTGGATATATCTTTCAGTAAGTCCTTGCCCCCTTTAAGTGAGAGCGCCCCACTGGGTACCCTTGTGTGGGAGGTTGTCTCTTTATGAGTGAGTGTGCATATATTTTGATTCATTTTTATAGAAACAATATTCCTTAAATCTTAGGAATTAGTTGTGTAGTAGTATATTCCCAACTGATATCTGAATTTATAATTTAATTTTGTCAGAAATAGTGCCAAGTAATTTTGGTTACAATAAATCTGCATTTTGGGTAGCTGCTGCTGCCTGGTTTGTGGGTAACCTCCATGATAAATACAACGGTAGGAAACATGGGAGACAGAAAGATTTATTACTGAGCTAGCTTACAGTAAGCATAAGAGAAGTTCAAAAAGGGAAGAAGTTTCTCTTGAGATTTAATGATATTGACCTAGTTTGGATAATTCCAGAGATCTGGTCAATGTAATCCACTGAAATATCTCCCCAATACACAGCTATTAGAAGATTGGGGGTTTTTTTCTAACAAATTGTGATCACAGGATGCAGAATAAGAGAAAAACTAGGATTATTCTAGACAGATCATTTTGGCATTATTTCAGATGCAAGAAAAATTAGATTGCTCAGGTTTCAAATATACCATTCTATTGTAGGTTGGAATGCTCTAGTAATAGTGAGGTCTAACTGAAAAAGAAAACAAGTGGGAGGGAACCAAGTTTCAGTTACCTTACACATCCGACATCCACAGTGACATTTTCAGATGTGTTTACATGCCTTAGTAGCCTCCCATTTCCAAACCTATGTAATAACTCCAAAAGATTTTACCCAACTGAGTCATATTAGCTCAGCTGTAAGGAAAGACATTTGCCCATACTCATAGTCCAAAACAATATAATCATAAGGCTACCATTATTTCTGATATTTCAACTAATATCAATCACTGCAACTCTTCTCCTCAGCAATGTAGCTTGTCTGAGCACGAGATACATTCTATGCTCACTGTTTCCAAACACTGGGTCAAGTTCAGAGTGTGGACCCTAAATGATGGAGTATAATCTTTATAAAAATAACAAACTTTATTTCACCTGAGGTAGCAAACTACATATTTTTCACCTTTGCACATTTCTCCAGGAGTGTAAAAGGCTGGCCATCAGCCTTCTCCACCACTCACACCACAATGAGTAAGCAGAAAACATCTTCTAGAGCAAATAATCCTGCAGACATCAAACTGGCCTTTCATACATTTTTGAGCTTTCTCCAGACACTCAAGTTCTCTCTCTCAACAGACATTTGCAGTTGTAGCATTGAAATGATTCAAACATGCATGAAAAGAATATACAAAGGAGGTACAGGAAATTTCAGAAACCCATATAATTACTGAGTTAAATAGAATATAATTGAAAAGGCTGCATTTATTTAGCCACACAAAATAATAGGATCTTAAAAATGTCTGTATATACTGCTTAAAAATATATGTAATTACTGGCAGGCATGTGTCCTCAACTATGCTGGTCCATCCCTTGAGGGGATTCTGTATGACCTACTCTAGGTGATCCTGCTCTGACAGGGGGGTTGGACTAGATGATCTTTCAAGGTTCCTTCCAACCCCTAATATTCTGTGATTTTTTTCCTGAGTGGCACTGACTGTCATATTTTCTTATTAGCAAAATAAAAATACAGATCCAAAATAAATAATAAGATTTTTTTTTTTTTAATTGCTGTAAGGAACACAAATCAGAGCTGCACATCACGTTCTCACAGAGTTTCAGCAGGATTTGGAGACCTGCATGCCCTTTGAACATTTAAAAATGTCACCCCGTAGCATAGAGACACAAATGTTGAAATTCTTCACTATTTCCAAGTAAAATGCATCCTCACAGCACTTCTGCTCACTGAACATGATTAGTTGTTATGTATGATGCCTTGATTGTGATGAAAGGCAACCAACTGGGGAACAGCAGAGAAAGGTTAACATGATAATGCCTTTAGGATCTTTAGTAGTATAAATTCACTGTTAAAAAATGATTAAAAAATAATCCAATAAATATATTTATTGAATTTTAGATTTGCAGCTTCTATCTACTCTCCATTAAGGACTCAAGTCTATTGGCTGTGCAGAAGGGTGATCAGAGGAAGATGCTATGCCACCACTGATATTTCTTATTTCCTCCTAAAAAGTCACTTGTGGCCACTTGTATTTACCTTCTGTAATCCAGCTGTAGAAGGAAAACAGGCCACTTTGTGGTGAGCCATGGTCTGATGGTAACAAGGAGGAAAACTCAGGTAATAATTGATGAATTCCAGAATAGAGCCAAAATCCCCACAGACCAAGATGGATGATCATAAAGTCATTAAGGTTGGAAAAGACCTCCAAGATCATCAAATCCAACCATCAACCCAATATTATCATGAACATTAAACCATGTCCTGAAGTGCTATGTCTACATGTTTTCTGAACACCTCCAGAGATGATGAACTCAAGCTGGCTGTAAATACCATGCAAGATTTTGCTAAACTGACTGAAAGTCCTTTGAGTTACAATTCCATCCCCAGGAATTCCTATTCAGCATAGATTTTTAAGGGGTGCTCTATTCATAGCAGACAAAAGCTCATTCAAAATTGCTTTTCTCGAAAGGGGGGGTGTGGGGTTGTGTGTGTCTGTGTGTGGGGGTTTTTTTGTTGTTGTTTTTGTTACGGGTGGTGGGGTTTTTGTTTGTTTCTTTTTGTTTTCTGGTTGGTTGGGGTTTTTTTCCTCTAACCTCAGGACGTTCTGACATCCAGAACTTAAAGTGACTTTATTTTGTATTTTCTAAGTGTGCATCAATGTTTGGAGGCTTTTGCACTGCATGAGTTATAATTCCAGACTTTACTAGGGCTTCAGTATTGGGAAAGATGGTCTTTCCAGCATAGTGGAGTGACAAATCATTCCAATAACCTTTTAGATGGTTATCTAAAGGCAGAAATAATAGGTTGATGTCTATGAATGAGCAATTTCCACTCCTGGAGGAAAAAATAAAGCCAGATAAATTATGAAAATAAATATTCACAAAGCAAATCAAGGTTCCACAATTCAGATAGAATTTCTCTCATTAATGTGATAATAATGTTCACTGGTCATTGTTCATGAACACTAAGGTGATTATTCAAAAGTATTTTACTTTTTTTTCCTAATGTTATTCACTCTCAACTGTTTCTCTTTTTCTAAACATTTTTATCAGTGGCTCAGCAAACAAAGATGAGGCCAGTTAGGAATTCCTAACAATACAAAAGTGTAGTTGAGAGGCCTGAGGTGTGATTTTTCATGTGGCTCTCTATTAATGTGCTGCTCCCAACACTGAAGTCATAGGCCATTTCTCCATTTGTCTCAAAAGGAAGTTAGGGATACAAAAATAAAATCTCCTTTTTAAGAAATCACTTAGTAAATTGCCCCAAAATCAGAAACTCCACAGTGAAGAAGGCCTGTCACAATACTTCAGCTGATTATGGTTTTAGTCTGTTGACCTTGTGGGTAGTATAGATATTGTAATTCTTCTGTTTTCACATTTAACCTAATTTACAGTCTTGGGTAGCAGGGGAGGTCCCAGATGACTGGAGGCTTGCCAATGTGATGCCCATCTATAAGAAGGGCCAGAATGAGGATCTGGGGAGCTACAGGCCTGTCAGCCTGTATTTGGGTACCTGGAAAAATTATGGAGAGGTTCATCTTGAGTGAGCTCACATGGGAAGTGCAAAAGAGCCAGGGGATCAGGCCCAGCCAGCATGGGTTCATGAAGGGCAGGTCATGCTTGACCAACCTGATCTCCTTCTATGGCCAGATAACCCACCTAGTGTTTGAGGGAAAGTCTGTGGACATTGTCTACATGGACTTTAGTAAAGACTTTGTCACTGTCTCCCACAGCATTCTCCTAGAGAAGCTGGCAGCTCATGACAGAGATAGGTATACTCTTTTCTGGGTTAAAAACTGGCTGGCTGGCCAGGCCCAGAGAGCTGTAGTAAATGGAGTTAAATACAGTTGGCAGCTGGTCACCAGTGGTGTCAGGGCTCAGTTTTGGGGATGACCTTGTTCAATATCTTTATCAATCATCTAGATGAGAGGATTGAGTGCACCCTCAGCAAGTTTGTAGACAACACGAAATTGGGTGGGAGTGTCAATCTGCTTGAAGGTAGGAGGGCTCTGCAGAGGGATCTGGACTGCTTGAATCAATGGGCCCAGGCCAACGGCATGAGGTTTAACACGGCCAAGTGCTGGGTTCTATGTTTCAGTCACAACAACCCCAGGCAATGCCACAGGCTTGGGGAAGAGTGGCTGGAAAGCTGCTTGGCAGAAAAGGACCAGGGGATGCTGGTCATCACCTGACTAAATATGAGCCAGCAGTGTGCCCAGGTGGCCAAGAAGGCCAACAGCATCCTGGCCTGGATTAAAAACCATGTGTCCAGCAGGAGAAGGGAAGTGATCATGCTCCTGTACTTGGCACGGGTGGGGCTGCATCACCTTGAGTAATGTGTTCAGTTCTCAGCCACTCACCACAAGAAAGACAATGAGTGATGAAATAAGTTCAGAGAAGGGCAACCAAGCTGGTAAAGAGTCAGGTGAACGAGTCCTGTGAGGACAGGCTGAAGGAATTGGGATTGTTTAGATATGAGAAGAGGAAGCTCGAGGGGAGACCTTATCACTCTCTACAATTACCTGAGGAGGTTGTAGTGAGGTGGGTACCAGCCTCTTCTCTCAAGTGAACACTGACAGGACTAAGAGCAAATGTCCTTAAGCTTCACCAGGGGATGTTTAGATTAGATATTAGGAAGAATGTCTTTATTGGCAGTAATTTTCTTTAGTCAGGCACTGGAACAGGTTGCCCAGGGAAGTGGTGGCATCACCATCCCTGAAAGTATTCAAAAAAGATGTAAATGAGGCACTTCAGGACATGCTCTAGTGGGATGATGAGGTGTTTGCTTGTTTTGGTTTTGTTGATGGTCGGACATGGTGATCTTAGAGGTCTTTTCCAACTGTGACGATTCCGTGATTTCTCAATAATTTTAAGAGTGATTGAAATAACTCTCAGTCAATGTAATGTGATCTCTTGGCTTTAATTTCTGATTGGAATCTCCAATTTCGTATGGTACCATATCTTGAGAGCTTACATTGAGTCTTTGGACAATATAGACTTCATTAAAAAGTACATAACTGATGTAGATACCTGAAATTCACAGACTTTAAAGTAATTAAAAAAAAATTGATAAAAAAGAAATTGATAAAAAATGTGAACTCTTAGGAATCCACAATGAAATGGTAAATAAAAGTATTTCAGCTTCTCCCCTCAAATCCATCTTATCTGTGCGATAGCCAGGATCTACCTCATAACATTTAAGTGTTCAGTGGTGGCAGTCTTACACAAGTAGCAAGCAAAAAGAATCCCAAGCCCAAAGGAATCACAAGTTTTCCGAGAAAGAAAATACATAGTGCTTTGCAATGCCTAACTCACAACATGATATTTACTGGTATTTGTGAGGCAGCACCGATCCACCTTTTCTGTTGATTTCATGGGAATTTAGGATTTTCTTCCCCTTCTAGTTCTCAGTGGCTCCTCTCAGCAACAGCCAGCTTTGAGATTTATTTCCCACTTATCTCAAAAAGAGATGCAGTCCCAAATCACTGAAATTTGCCTGTCACTAACATTGATGAAAAATATAGAGAGAAATCAAAACCATAAAAATAGCATTGCAGTAGCATGGAGGTTTAATATGTGAGTTTATTAGTGGAACAAGTAGAAAAAAAAAATAGACAGATGCTCCTTTATAAGTCTTCTGTGCTGTCCTTCCTATATAGCAAATAATCTAAATTCTCCCATCTTTAATAAAAATCAAGTCAATAAGCAGTATTTCTATGCCAAAAGAGCCACTGTTTAGACAAATAATGGATTTCCAATGAACACAAATGCAAATCTAGGGGAATAGCTGGGACTTCTGCTAGCGTATCTTCTCTTTTAAGCAGCCTGCTAGCTGCACTGCTTGCTGCATTTGCCTGGTATCTCTTTCATTTTCTAAGCTGGCAAGATTTTGCAGAGATCTGTAATGACTGTTCAGGTTTAGCTCAATATGCATTGCTTGCATGATTATTTCACTATTTTAATGCCCGCAAACCTCTATGGAAATTGCCTTTTGTGGTGCAGTTTGACAAGTACAAAATCCCAGGGCATACCCCTATTTAAAAGATGACACACTTTATTAGCTTTTATTTAACATCTGTTTGTGCTGCAGACAGAATTAAAAAAACCCCGCACAAACAAGCAAAAAATAAAACAGCAACAAAAAAGAAAAACAAACCACCACATTATGTAATTAGCTCTGATTTTATCGATTGCCTGTTGATGTGTGTTACTAGCAGCAAATTTGGTAAGCCTAGTGCAGGAAAGACGGCAAACACTGTACAAGAAATTTAGAAAGTGACTGCCACCCATAGACTAAAACCAACATAACACAACAGATGTCTGTACACAGCTACAGGACCATGAATGAGAAATCATGGCAGGCAGAAAGAGCTTCTCCTGCAGGCTTTCATTCCTGCTGCCATTTACAAAAGGCACTGCAGAGAAACTTAAGAGAGACAGGAAACATCCTTGATATAACTTCATGAAGTTACTAATAGGGTCACTGCTAAGGTGAAAAAAATGCCCAAGTCTGATCTGCCTTTTCCAGCTCTGTAGTGTTAGACAGGAAAAGCATATTCAAAAAACACACAATGAATTTTGAAGTGCTCTTCCTCACACATAAAACTTAGCTTGAAAGCAAATTAACTGTGCCTGAGCTGCATCTTTGGCATGGCAATAGAGAAACAGTCATGCAGCATTTCATACGTCCTTTCAGCACTCACTTTGCTTGTTGAGGCTCACAGGGTTTGTCAGCATAGGCCACTACTCACCTCCAAGGACCTTCACTGTGCAGCAAGACAGAGACACATAAGCAGTGTGGCTTCTGTGGGGAATCGGGGTCAAAACAAGTCACATTCCAGCTAAGCATAAAGCAGGTTTGGGCAAGGGCAAGGTTTCACACAGTCCTCTCCTCACTTGGGTACTGACAACTCACCACATACTACAGCTTTTAATTCTCTTGCTGTCAAAGCACGCAAAAATGGGGGTTAATCAGAGAAGATTATTTTATTATTTTTTAAAAGAAGGTTATTTTATCCAAGATTTCCAGGCACTTCTGCTGAGTGCAAAACCTGAGCTGGAGAAACTCTATATTGCAAAGATGAAAGCTGGAAGAAGAGACAAGAAGGTATTCTCTAGCTTTGATTCTAGTAGACATCAATAATCTCACTAAGCTTTAAATTTTATATAGAAGTGTTACTGTGCCAATGATTTATTTTTGAGAGATAACCCAGTTCAGTCTTTATTTCACGATGCTTATGAATGACGTACCATATAAGGGAAAATTAAGGAAGAATGGTCTTCATAGAAACATCCCGTCTAGAAACAACTGGAAAATCTGTATATAACAAAATCACCAGCTTTGCATTAAGTCCTACGTGCAAAATGAGCTTTCCTTTATCAGAACTAGTGCATAGAATGCATACTGTGTGAAGCTGTAGAAGGATCACCTGCAATGCCTGGACCTACCTCAAAATCTTGTGCAGTCATTTGTTCCATTTTTTGCTCTGTCCCACTCCAAGGCTCACATCAAAAGAATGTATGTAGGTTCCCATTTAGGTCCCAGTATCTATATGGACACAACACTAAAGTCACCAAATGAAAGTAACCTATAGCCATTTTCAGTTGAGGCAGCAGCTGCCAGTGGAAGAAGAATCTCTTTTTTCCCAAAGGATAGTAGGACCGCCGTTTACTACTGATTTCACAGAATCACAGAATTTCTGAGTCTGGAATAGACCTCCAAGATCATCAAGACCATCCTCTGACCCAACACCATGA
>JANIJG010020434.1:42601-70434 GCA_024611175.1 Megaceryle torquata
GATGTAGCACCATCCACAACCACTCTCTGTGCCTGGTCATCCAGACATTTTATAACCCAGGGGAGGGTGCACCTGTCCAAGCCATGGGCTGCCAGCTTTTCCAGAAGGATGCTGTGGGAGACTTTGTCAAAGGCTTTGCTGAAGTTTAGGTAAGATTTAGTTGGCTTCCAGCTAGCATCACAGCAGCCATACTGTGAATGGAAGACACTGACACAGTTTTCAGGGTGCTTCTCAAAACATTTAACAGTAATACAGAATACTAAAGAGAGACTTGTTGGGGGGATGGAGCAACACAACTACAGTGATGAACATTTTTTTCATAGTTTAAGTAAAAATTACATCAAGCATCACATGTCATCTCAAGAAGATTTTCATATAAGCACAGAATTTTCTGGTTGGAAGAGACCTTTAACATCATCAAAGACAACCATTAACCCAGCACTGCCAAGTCACCACTAAACCACATCTCTCAGCACCACATCTACCTGTCCTTTAAATATCTTCTTGCATGGTTACTCCACCACTTCCCTGGGCGGCCTGTTCCAATGCTTTACAACCCTTTCAGTGAATAATTTTTTCTAAATATCCAATGTAAACCTCCCCAGTGGAACATGAAGCAGTTTCCTCTTGTCCTATTGCTTTTTTACTTAGACCACCAGCCCCCACCTCTCTACAACCTCCTCTCAGGTACGTGTAGAAAGTGATAAGGTTTCCCCTCATCATTCTTTTATCCAGGCTAAACAATTCCTGGCTATCCCCAATTCCCACAGCCACTGCTCATAAGACTTTTTTTCTAGACCCTTCACCAGTTTCGTTGCCCTTCTCTGGATCCACTACAGCACCCTTCACCAGTTTCGTTGCCCTTCTCTGGATCCACTACAGCACCTCAACATATTTTTTGTAGTAAGATGCCCAAAACTGAAGCCAGTATTCAACATGTGGCTGAGTACAGGAGGACCATCACTCCCCTAGTCCTGCAGGCCACACTATTTCTGATGCAGGCCAGGATACCACTGGCCTTCGTGGCTACCTGGGCACACTGTTGGCTCATGTTCGTCTGGCTGTCAATCAACAGCCCCAGGTCCCTTTCTGCCAAGCAGCTTTCCAACCACTCTTCCCCAATCCTGCGTCATTGCCTGGGGTTGTTGTGACTGAAATGCAGGACCCAGCACCTGGACTTGTTGAACTACAGCCTCAGCCCATTGACCCAGCCTGTCCAGATCCCTCTGCAGAGTCTCTGTACCTTCAAGTAAATCAACATACCCAACTAACTTGATGTCATCTGAAAACTTACTGAGGGTGCCCTGGATCCCCTCATCCAGATCATTGTTAAAGATATTAAACAGAATTAGCCCAAACACTGAGCCTTGGGAAACACCACTTGTGACTGGCCACCAGCTGGATTTCACTCTCTTCACCGTCACTATCTCAGCCTGGCCATCTAGCCATTTTTTTATCCAGTGAAGCATAAGCCCATCCAAGCCATGAGAGGACAGTTTCTCCAAGAGAATGATGTAGGTAAAAGTGCCAAAAAGCTTTACTCGAGTCTAGGTAGACAACATCCACAGCCTGTCCATCGTCCACTAAATGGGTCACCTTGCCATAGAAGGAGACCAAGTTAGTCAAGCAGGACCTGCCTTTCATAAACCTATGCTGACTGGGCCTGATCTCATGGTTGTCCTGTATATGCTGCTTGATGACAATCAAGATGATCTGCTCCATAACCTTGCCTATCACTGAGGTCAGACTGACAGGCCTGTAGTTCCCTGGACTGTCCTCCTGCTCTTTGTAGATGGGTGTCATGTTTGCCAATTTACATCCCCAGGTCTGATTCCTAGAGAGTTCTGCTCTTTTTTCTCACATTTAGGTAGTGCACAATTTGTATTTGTGTTTTCATCAGAAGTGGACCTTAAATGGTATATAGTAGTTAGGATTCAAACATGCCACAGGTTCTGCCCTTCCTGAAAGCCACAGTACAATAATAATAATAATCAACAGCATAATAGGAAGAAAAAAAAGATATGTAAACTGATCAGGACTTTCTTCATGCTTTTGTTGGAAATCTAGTTCAAGGTGACAGCTGGTAGGTAAGAGAGAGATACAATCCACTAGATCCTTGGACAGCTAGTAACCTCATCACTCACAGACAGTTAATAACTTTCACAAGATGAGCTGACAATCCCTATACATTGTCCAGTGACAGATGTTTCACTTCACAGAATCATCAGAAGTTGATACAAACATGACAGTAAGTTTGGTCAGATTGCAAAAAATATCATGGCAACAACTCTTATAGTTGCATCACTTTTTGTCCTGCTTACTACCATGTTTAGTATTGTTATTTCCCGTGCAAGTGCAATCATCTAGTGAATCTGATTCTTACCCAGTAGGCTTCTCTGAATTGCCATTAACCTGAATAAGCACTTGTTCTATAAAAAGCTATTTAGAGGAAAACCAGAAGAAAGCAAAACCACATTGAAGGCACATTTCAAAGATATGTGCCGAAAACAGAAATATTATACTCAATATAAACACCACAGAATACTCCCCTGTGAAATTCACAGATATTTTAGCTTTCCATTTTGTCTTAATCCTTATTTGCAAACTTGCCATTAAGAAACAAAGCCCAGAAATCCTCACGTGTTAGTTAGCAGCAATCCAAGGAGAAATATGGAAACAAACAAACAAAAAAAGGTATCTCCATTAAACAAGCGTTTTCTTTCAAATTCAGAACAGTCACTTCCTCTGGGGATGCCACTCCCTGACAAGCTGGACTAGTGACATTACAGACTCTAGAATAACTGTTCTCACTAAGGCAGTTCTGCTTCCTGGTATACCATCCTCTGTATGATCATATGGACAACTCCATCCTATCATGTCCAGTGCTTGCCCCAGTTAAGGGAATTACCAATTCTATGCTCGGCAAGAATGTCTGTTGCATAAATATTGCATGGATTTCTTGTAATATACATTTAATTAATTCTTTCCTTGCAACAGCTCTAACTTTAACTAAATCCAGCAGCAGCCGGCACCATTTCCACTGCCCATTTGCTTTCTAGCTGGCTGAACTGAATTATAAATAAAGGAGGACAGCTTTAATTGCACGTGTATGTCAAGGAGGAAAGCTTGCCCTAAACGACTGTAGAGGGTTGTAGTATTGTGCAAATGTGGCACTACTTCATCAATTCCTGCGATGTATTTCTCTTGTCACATTGTAAAGCCAACAGTCATGTGAGTCCAAACAAATTAGCTATGTTAGCTTGCCACTGCAGTGCTGTCTCCTGAATGTAGATTAGGCTAAATAATCCTTGAGGTACCAGTAACTCCAGTATATTTGTGGAAATAACTCTCTCTTTATCCTCTGCAATTTCAATATCCATAATCTAACTTGCAGGCAACAAGAAAAAAAAAAAAAATTCAACCATACTAGCCAGAAATTAAGCATGTTGTATTATGTGTGGAAACTGGATACATTCAAAAAGTGGGATTATACACATCTGTTACAGACACAACAGTTCACACAATGTTCATTTTCAGGCAACTGCACAAGCAAGTTTTGCATCTGCAACAGGAAATATGTTGAAATTGTAAGTGAACCAAATGAGAGGTAGGAGGCATACAGATTTACCTCAGAAACTAGATTATGCTCATATTTGGGTTATTCTAACCACTCTACTATTGCAAGATCACATCTTCAAAACACATTAAACCAAAGCTGAAAATGACCATCTATTCTGTATGCAAAGTGACACACATTTCATTTCTGCTTGCATAAATATTTTGATAGAGACAGGACAGAGCAGAGAGTGGCTGGGGTAGGAGAAGCAGCTCCAAGACAGAAAAGGGGAAAGTTTAGAGAGTAGTGCTGGCCTCTGAACTGCTGCTGCTAATTGGTGCAAGTGCAGGGCTGTTTCTACCCCGCAGAGGTGTAAGCCTCCAAGGGCTACTGGATCAGCCATGGTCAATCACTAGAAAAATGAAGAAATGAAGCTGTATCTGTGATGCCAGGCTACGCAGAAACCAGGACTGCAGAAAACACTATTCTTTAGCAAAAAGAACATCAGGCCATTCTTCAAGCTAGGTGTATGCAGGCAGAGTATATAGCAACAGGCTGCATCTCGTTTTGAAAGGGAGACCTCCTTGGTTTAAACACTGGCAGGAGAGAAGAGACAATTGACTGTGATGATGAGTAAGCAGTCGAGAGCACAGACCAGTGCTGCAAACCATATAACTGAAGAGCTGTGAGCCTGCTCACATCATACTCCCCAACACAGCAATGCAGAGTTGATTCCTCTTCGAGGAGCACGTCATTTTAGAGATCTTTCTATTTAAAAAGAAGTTATATCTAGAAACAAAGACTTAAAAAAAACCTACCCAGAGCTGAAGCGACTCTGTGGAGGCAAATCCCCAGTGTGACCAGCTCTTCACTTAAGTTACTCAGAACAACATGTGCAGGTCTTGCAATATCACCAGAGAAATAGACTTGGTCTTTAGGGCAGAGATCGCCTTGTGACTTGAGTGAGTAGAGCACTGGTATGTCAGCTAAACAACAAGGACAGGGTTCTGACATTTTCTGAGGTTTCCCTCATCTGTAAGACTGGCAGAGCTCAAAAGCATTTAAATTGCAGGGCCGGAGTCATGAGAGGAAATGGATGAAGTTCAGGGCTGCAAAAGTTCCCTCAGAGTAAGGCTACACACAGAACAATTTCCCATGACAGCATCTGTGATACACCATGTATAAGACAGGTTATATATCAACCCCAGCCTACCTTTACAGGAAACATTTTGTTTTCATGGTACATTTAGCTAATACTGAACTATAATTGAGCTCATGTGATACTACCTATTCTACAAATACATTCATTATGATTCATGGTATTACAATAGGTAGTAAATGAATTGATAATTACATGACACTTAAAATAATTAGGATAACACTTTGTAAAATCAGAGCTAGGTGTTACTTTTTTCAACACATTATGTTCATATCCTACTCTTACAATAGACTGCAAGAGGTCTGGCATGAGAGTGGCAATGCTGCATCTGCAACAAATTGACTGCAGTGTGTTTTCCCTTTATTAGCAAAGAAGTGTTATGATGCGTTTTTAAAAGCAATGAAGGTATTTAATTAGAAAGCTACCTAATGTACTCTTGATGTCCTATCATCCAGCTGTTGACCACAGGGAACCACACAGGATATTTCAGTTAATATGAACTAGATGACTTTTTGCCCCTCTGAGATAACTACATTCATGCAGAAAACTCAATATAGCTTTCTATAGCATGGGCATTGTTAAAAACAGTATCAGATGAAAGTGGAATAAAATAAAGCTGTTCCTAGATTTCATAAGAGGCTACAGAGGTTAATTACTACCCTACCTATCTAAATGGTATGCATTTGGAGACTGAAATGGAATTGGTGGTGTGGAAGACTTGTTTTTAATCAAGGGATGATGTACAACGGGATCTACAACTCCACCAAACACCTGATGAACCATAAAATATGAGTAGGGAGAGAAAGATGTGGCATCTTTTCCCAAAAAGCATGATCTGGGCCAATGATAAATTTTATTTAATTTCTTTGGGGAACCAAAATAAGGAATGCCAAAAGAAATGTAGCAAACAAATCCACAGCTGCAGCAGGAGGGTAGAGATACAAAAAGAGATGATTTCAACAGCGCTGAGGCATAGCAGAGGCCTCTGCTGCACTCACTGAGCAGATAAATAACGAACTTCACTTTCTAGCCCAGTGAAGCTGGCTGCTTTTTTAAGTGTAGCCTATACTTTTAACTTAAGAACATGCTACAGTTAGCCAGCCAAAACCAAACCCCATCATCTTCTCAATGACTGAATTTCTTTGTCTTGTTTCCCATACCTGCTGCAATGCACTTTGGTATAATTTGAAGAATTTTAAATAATTGTGACTCCAACTGTTCAAAAGTAAATATTACAGAAAATCTCTTTCCTAACACAAGAAGCAGCATCAGTGATACCAAATCAGATCCCGACTTACCCAGTCACTCAATGAGAGCAAATTCCAACATCATACTTATTTTTCTAAGGCCTTTCTGACTAATTAGTCTGTCATTTCACTGAAACTAACATACAACAGCCCGCATTTTTTACACTAAAAGAAACCAAAAATACAGTAAGTTTGGGGACGTCTCCATTTCCAAGGTCAATTATATACAGGACCTGAAAGTGTGTGAATACTTTGTCAAGCTTTCTGTTCATTTTGCAACCCTCAGCAATTTTAAGTAAACAGCATGCTCTAGAAGGTTCATACATTTTCTGAATAGGTTCAGATACCTCTCCCTCCCTCAGAAATACGTGTAGGTGAAGCACCTCACTATGGGTACTTTGATAAATATCATCACTGTTGATTTCCCATATGGTCATTTTAAATGGTTGAAGAAAGATGACTAAACTGTCATTAAGAAAGCAGTCAATGGAGGTTGGTACATCTGTCTTCCCATCTTTTCCTTAGGTGGTGTTTAAAGGGACATCATCAAGTGGAACTTAGGCCCAATTAAATATTGTACGAAAAAGTAAAAGAGCACTGTCAGAGCCAATACAAGATGCTTACAAAATTTAAAGTAGTAATTACAAGAGGAAGCACATTTTAAAGTAAGAAAAAACTGCCCTGGGTTTGCTGCTCCAGAGTTCCAGCACCTCACTGGTGAAAACTGATGGTGAAATTTGCCCAGAAACTGTCAGAAAATGTGAGCAAAATGGCGTGATTGCTCCTATCTGCTGAAGGTAGACAGATGTCAAGCACAAGTCAGTTTACAAGTAGAAAGAGTAAATCATATTTCACACTTCCTTCTCTAAGTAATGTAAGGAGTTAGCAATACAACTAAAGATATTTTAATACACATTTCAATCCTCACATACTACTTCAAGACATGTTTCATTACTGAAATCCCATCACTTCTTCCAGGAGGACTGGCCTTGCAGGCACAGGCCACAGCAAAATTAAATGTCCAGCTTCACAACACAAAAAGAAACACACAAGGAGAGCCCTCTTGCTCTCTGTCTTGAGTCACCAACAAAAAAAAAAAAAAAACAAGGGAAAAAAAAAAAAAAAAAAAAAAGGAAGAAAAATAGCCCTATTCCACTCTAACTTGTAGAAGCTATCTGGGTCTAAAGCCTCAGAAGACCAAGGAACAGCTTCATAATCTCTTTACAAGCTTTTTGTACAGTCTTCTAATAAAGAGTTGCACAGAGGCATTCAACAAAAATAATGTAGAAATCTCAAGAAAAGGTCAAGTGTATTTGTTGTTTGTAAATGCAGATTTAGTAACAGCTGGGAAATTTATATTGTTCATTTCTGAATTCCTACAAACATCGTGGCTTTAAAAACTTTAGTCATCAGGTTAATATTAATGGCTTTCTATTCTGCCTACAAGAGGTCACAGAAGGAAAATGGAGCAGAAACTGCGTGAAGAAAAATATAGAGCACAACCTGGACACAAAGGCAAGGAAAAAAAAAAGCAAAACCACATCAAAGCATAACAAGCAAAACAGAGAAAATCATCTAGTTGTAAACAACAGTCTATATAGTATCTACTGATACCAACTCCATTTATTATCACTATTCCTCCATGTTTCATTGTCTATATAAACATGCACTTTCCAAAGAGAAATCTATATGAAAAGTAGTACTGCAACATCTTAAAGGGAAAAACAATTAAATTCATACACACCAAGACATTAAAGACTCATGTTGAAAGATTAAAATGAACACGAGAGCTTCCCCCACTCAGCTGGCACAAGGGAAGGTGAGAAGAGCACCTCACAAGCAATGAAAGCAAGCCATACATCCATACATACTCCTGGGATGTATGGACAGCAAAGAGACAGAGCTCAGTGCAATGCTTATAATGCAGAACTCTAGCTTAAACTGACGTAAAACTATTTCTGCTTTGGCTCACTCCTGAAATAGGATATATGATTTATTTAAAGAGAAACCTTCATGGTCCTGACAGTATTCAGGTAACACCACCTCATATGTTAAGTAGATCAGAGATTTCTTCTCTTCATGGAATTTAACAAAACACCACAGTAATGCAAAGCAATACATGCTCTGGTAGAAAGTGTTCAGAGAACTTGGAGTAAATGTGCAATTCACTCCATGCTGTTCCATCCAGATAATGGTCTAAAAAAGAAGTTTTATGAGCATGAAGGCTTCTTTCTGTTCCTGAACATCTTTACAACAGCAGCAAAGGTTTGGGCCAGTGTAACTCCAGACAGTGACAGAAAGAAGCAATGCTTTGTGACATCCATAGCCTTATGTATGCTGCTTGCAGCTTCCATCTGAGATTTATACGCTAATCCAACAAGGTAATTAAAGAACAATTAAATTAAGCTTTATAGAAGGTGATGAAACTGACAGTAAAGAAGCAATGCAAATAACATAAAATAAACCATTTGGAGCATACTACAATGAACCTCATCTTGAGATACTGCCACAAAGTGAATCAGGAAAGGCCTGCACTATCAGGAATCTTAGGAAGCCCTAGGGCAAGATTTGTCACTCAGACAAGGTTCTTGTGTCACCATGATATTTTGCAAAGAGGAAGCTTGAGCAATTTTCACAGGCAGAAGCAATTACCAGAGGCAGTAGCTGATGAGCAGAAACGCCCCACCAAAGGCAGGGAGGTAGAGACAGTGCACAGGCCAGGTAGGCAGCAGTCTGCCTGAAACAAGCTGTTTGAAAAACGCAAGAGCCAGGCAGGATTTGGCCACGTTACTGGGGGCAACATAAGGCCAAAAAACCCCAGTAGCCTAAATGTAAAGCATAACAAAGTCTTAAGAAGGAAAATGCAGGGGGATTTCCTTCCACACAAACCACAATTCCAGCTAGGTGAATTTGCAGAAAAATGTATTATCCTCACTGGACAAGGTAAGATAGCCTGTCTATTCAGCCTGAGATAATTAATGGAAGATGGAGTCACCCTGGTGTGTTTATGAGGATGTTGCTGGAGATCAGTGTAATGCACAGAGGCTGAGACAGCTGTACCAGGTCATTTCTGTGATCTTTGCTCATTTTTCTTTAAAGTTTTTATTTATTTCCCAATAATCACGATGTAGTTTTACTGCAAGAAAATAACTACCAAGAGGTGAAAGAGTGTAAAATGAATGCATTCTGTAATATTAGTCATTTATCATTTATATGAAGTGTGTAATTGCTGAAAACTGCCAACAGACTGCAGGTCAATAGGGTCAAAATGTGTACTTCCCACACCATCAAGGAGAACAACTCATTGTGTTTATGCATAATATCCTAATCTGAAAACTCAGGATAAGTTGCTGCTGCTAATATAAAGGAGAATATCCTTAGTCTCTTCAAAGGAACAACAGTGACTTACACCAGCTGCTGCTTCTCAACCTGTGTTTTGCAGAATAAAACGTTCCTGCTGAGATCCCAAGTTTCTGTCACTGGAGAAAACAGCCCCTCGGCCATTTCTTTAACAATTTTACTTTGTAAGTGTTGCAGGCAAAGGTAGCCAGGCCCTGGTTTAAAGCTCACACAATAGCATCAAGGACCATAATGCAGCTTCCAGTCCCCGCAGGACAGTGGAACTCCCTGTCACAACAATGAGGAAAAGAGCTGTAAAATCTCCTTCTGTGACTTGGCAGGGGAAGGCATGGCTACAAGCCCTGTGCCAATTTGCCAACATGCCATACCTTGCAGTGACTCAGAGCTGTCAGACTCCAAGCAGTGGCCCAGAGCTCAAAACCACAAGGGAATGCTTCAGCTAAGTCTCCTGTGGGCACTAAAGATGAGGTGGCATCTCATCGGAGCAGGTCTATGCTGTAATTCAAAGTGATGGTAGCGTGTTCAAATGCATCTGAGCTATTGTGATACTAGCTGTCAATGGTGGACGTGTCACCAAAACCAATATCTACAATCCCAAATCAGCAGGTACTGCCTATATTCAGCTTCACTGCTAATGCTTGCCCAGGTAGCTAAGCTCTGGGCTTTCACTAGAGACCTGTGCCGAGACAGAGCACAAAATATTTGCATTTGGCTCTGACTGAAGTGCTGTATAGCATTTTCTTTCATCTCCAGACTGCTGAGTGTGTATAAACATAAATCTCCTGTGTAAACACAAACCAAAACAGGAAAAAAAAAAAAGAAAAGAAAAAAAAAAAAAGATTCCCATCTTCTGTTGTAAGTAACTTCTTAAAGGCTTCTTCCATTTTAAAGCATTTGTAAATACCAAGAGAGTGTACAGTTAATATAGCCAACATATTTTAAGCTAATATAGCCAACATATTTTATTTGCAATTAGGGGGAAAAAAGGGCACATTTTAAAAATAAGTTACTGCCCCTTCTCTTAAATTATCAGACAAATACTGAAACCAACTATGCATTTTCATGCAGACACAAAGATGTTCTCTTCAGGACACTCTGCTGCCACTGTACAGATAGACTTCAAAAAAAAGCAAGCAAGCAAGCAACAATGACAGACTGAGTAGAACAACAGTCTAAAATTCAGAGGTTCAATCAATCCTTGCAGGTTCTAATCAGCTTTCTGACACTCCCCACTAAAAACTTTATTGTGCAGGCTAACATTTATTTTTTTCTATTGCATTGTTAGTTTTGTTCATCTTCGTATAGATCGGTGCTAACATTAGTGACAGAAAACTACAGTTTAAACAGCAAATATAACAAAGACCTAAGCAATGCACTTAACAGTTTGTCTGTATTAATCCATTCTGGTTTTAACTCTGCAATCATTCCAGGAGTTCCACAGCCCCCTTCAAAGCAACTATCTGCTTCACATTACCAGCCTTTAACTTTATCAAAAAGAAAGGGATAAATAAGATGAAAGCTCAATAAATACACCTGAAATTTATGTTTGGATTAATCTGGAGTGTGAATAACCACACAGTGTGAGCAGGACTCTGAGTGTTCCCACATTCAAAGTAGGCAGCAAAGCAACAGAGCATTGGGAAGGTCCCAGACAGTTCCTCTGATACTTCCCAATGCCACTACATTAAGAATAAAGACAAACATCTTGATACTTTGGAGACCTAGTATCTAGCCACCTGTTGCTACATTGAATACTCTCAACTACAAGGAGGTAGCACTGCTATACCTTTGTTTCCTGCTTATCTGATTATTCACCTGCTGTTTTCTTCTTGCCCAAAATATCAGACCATGAACTCCCAAGGAGCTGGGGCCGTCTTCGCATCAGTCACTTAACAGAGTCAAATGTAGCAGAGCTTTAGATACTTCCCAATGCCAGAGACAATAATATTGATCATTTTTCCTACTGCCTAAATGCAAAGGTAATGGTTGTATGAAAAACATGTAAGTACAGTAGGCAGAGGCCAATAGACTGACCTTTAGTCTTTACAAGGTCTTCACAAACAGGCAAGTAGAGTGGGATATGAGGCTCTTGCAAAATATAAATTTCACGAGATTGGAACTGGACCGCTACAAAAATCAATGCCTCTTGAATAGACTTGTTCCAGTTTCACTGTCTTTACTGATCTATGCTGAGGTGTTTCACCTTTACAGTGATACTGTTCCATTTACTCACGAATCTCATTTTTGGCTTATTTAATGACCATCTCAAGCAATTCCTTTTTGTATTTCTCACCTAATTTATACTTGACCTTTTCCAGATTTCCTTCCTTACAGCAATAAGCATACTTCAAAAGGTTTAGCAATCAAAGCAAATAAGCTCCCAGGAGTTTTTCTTGTGTTCCTAAACTTAGTTTCATTTATCCAAGCCTCTTAAAGGGAACATTCAATATCCCAGATAGAGTTTTCCCTTCTTTTTCAATGGCTTTCTCCATCATACAATTCAGGACCATTGGTCAAAAGCCAAGTTACTGCCTGCATCTGGTATATAGAGCTTTCCCACAGAGGCCTACAGGTGCCTTCTCTTACTCCCTCCAGCATCCCATCTCTTACAGTCAAAGCAAACGGTGTTTCTGTCCTCTAAAGGAAGACTTCTTTCCTAAATACATTTAATAAATAAATGCCATGCATATACTGGGTACAACACAATAATCACAGAGGCAAAGGAAACTCAATCAAATACAGTCCTTCAATTCACAACACAGCTAAGTTTTGATACATCCAAAGTACTGTCATTCAGGAGTATGGTGGGAAAACATAGCAAGATCCTACTATTATTTCATTAGAGCATACTTTCTCAGTCGAAATAACACCAATGTAAGCAAACCCAGGAAACTTGCTGCAAGAAGCAGGAATACACTACAGCTTCAGAGTAGAATTGACTCCTTTGCCGTAAGTCTCTTTCAGTTATGAAGCAGATGCAAATAGCTACTGAAATACAATAGCACCTCTGTGCTCACCATTGGGAAATGTCAGACAGTCAAATGCTTCCAGGCAACAGTCTTATTTTGTTGACGGTTGAACTTATTTCTGACCTTAGCTTCTTGCAAGGAATAGCTTACTCTCAAAAGTCAACTACAGCCCAGCAATAAGAACAACCATCTACAGCAACATGTTGATTATTTTTAATTCAAACAATGCAAAGAAAGTGCCTCCATTACAGGTTACAGGGTTCTAGGCAATAGGCACCATATATTCCCGCACCTGAATACAACAGATCACACAAACACAACAGTCCATCAGAAGCAAGCTTTGCCTCATTCAAAGCCCTGATTGTAGACAAAGGAGAGTTTCTGTTCATCCATCACTGCATAGCTACTAAAGAAACCTAAAAACATTGTATGCCACTGTTTCTTCCTTCTAATCAGTTCCTGCCTCCCTTCAGTTATGGCAATAGAAATTAAAAGGCATTTTCTTATCATTAATCAGGCTCAATTAATTCATTTTAGTGTTCTTGAAGACACCATGTAGTGGTTTAAGGGTGAACAGACTGGGGGGGGGGGGGCAGGTGGTAACCCTAGGAGGAGTCAGAGGGCAGCTGTTATCCCCACCCCTTCCCTCCCACACTCCATATAACAAGGAAACAGAGTTCAGGGAGGCTCTTCAAGCTGCAATGGCATCTCAGCACAGCTGGGCCTGACTGCACGTGCACTGCGCAATCCATCGCCATCCCAGAGCAGGTTCTGTAACCTTCTTCCCTTAATACTCCTCCTCCTGTTTTTCTCCTGTTATACATTTGTTACAGTCTTAACTTCCAATCTTGGGGGAGGCTTTTAGTTTTTCCTTATTGACCTTTTTATCCTTCCCTGGGAAGGAGGGGGGAAAGGAGGCTAAATCCTACTCTGTGTTTCATGTGGGCTTGCCCTGAGCCGTAAACAGACACATAGCAGCCAAACCTCTTGACAGCCTGAGCAAGAAAAGATTGTTTGCTCTGAACTATGTAGCAAGGGCTGAAAACTAGAAAAGGAACATGATGACTTGAGTGTTGATTACACAATAAGGCAGGGCTTCTGAAGAGTTAATGAATCTCATGCAATGCAAAAGTAATCAAACTAAGTACAGATGAGTGCTGCACACCTCAGTGGAGCCCAACAGCTGGTGTTCTAGCCCACAGTCAGATATTCTATAAAACTGTCCTCACATGAATAAGTATGTGCAATGGCTGTCTTTCACACAGAGAAAGCACTGTCTAGGGACTGGGCAATTAACCATGGTGGGAAACCGTGAAATCCTAAATATCACACTTACAAAATACAAACAGAGACGCTCGGGTTCTTGGAGGACTGAATTCCACTTACCTTGCTATTTGTGGACATTCTCACTGGGGTCACTGTAGTCATCAGCTCTTGAACAGTTTTTTTTTTTTCAATGAGCAACAGATCCTCCATTGCTGTTCTGGGCTGACACTGCCTTAACACTGCAGGCTGAGGTGGGGAAAATAAGAGTGACCTGGGTTCAGGGTCTGATTCTGGCTGCACACTCTAGCACGCCTGGCTATGAATTTGGGGTCAGTGATTTGGACAAAGGTCAAGCAAGTGACTAGATAATTCAGTCATTAATTCTTAAGGGAGATCAGACACTTCACATCCTAACATATAGACAGCATGTTAAAGGACAAACAATCCTTGTCTTCTAAAAGGAGAGGTATTAGAGCATGAGCTTCCCTGAACTGAAAGTATACCCTAGTACCAAGACATTTACCATGTAAATAACTTTATTCAGATAACTAAAGACTTTTTGATCAAAAGCACATTCCAAAAATCACTAGCTTTCTATTTCTACACCTTCCCAGCCTGCACACTTCTGCTAGCACTACTATTTTCTTATGTGTCGGCCAGTAACAAAGCACCACATAGCTACTCACTCACTCCTACACCCCTCCAATGGGATGGGGAAGAGAAAATACAGCAAAATTCTCAAGGGTCAAAACAAAGGACAGGGAGGCCTCACTCACCAACTAGGGTCATGGGCAAAAGACAGACTTGACTTGTGGAAATAAAGTCTATTTAATTTAAACAACAAAACCACTACCCATTTACCAATTGATTCAGAGTAGGACAGTGAGAAAAACAACTGTATCTTAAAAACACCTTCCCCTTACCTCTCCTCTCTTCCCAGGCTCAGTTCAGATCCTGATTCTCTACCTCCTCCCCTGCCAGCAGTACAGGGGGACAGGGAATGGGGGTTGCAGTCAGTTCATCACCCTTTGTCTCTGCTGCTCCTTTCTTCTTAGAGGAAAAAAAAACTCACAGTCCTCCCTTGCTGCCACATGGTCTCCCTCCCAAGTGCAACAGTCCTCCACACATTCTTCCAGCTGGAGTCTCTCATGGGCTGTAGTCCTCCCAGTGCCATATTTCTCCAGCATGGGCTTCCCTCAGAGTCAGAGCCGCCTTTGGCTGCAGCCACCTGCTCCATCATGGGAGTGCTCTATGGGCCACAGGTGGCATTCTGACCCACCACTGATCTCCAAGGGCTGCAGGGATTTGGCTTGACATCTCAAGGCACAGGAGAATTGTTGCTCCAGCACACCTCTACCCCTCCTTCCTCACTGACCTGGCATCTGCACAGTTGTCTCTCTAAGGTCCCACTCCTCTCCAAAATAAAAGAACACCCAAAACAAAAGAGCTAGCACAACAAGTGTTTCCCCTCTTAAATATGTTATCGAAGAGGTGCTGTTTGGCTCAGCCTTGGCAAGAGGTGGGTCCAACTTGGTGAAGCTTCTTATAAGAGAGTCATGCCAGTAGTCCCCTTCCCCATGACCAAAACTCCATCAGACAGAACCCAGCACATTACAGTTCTTGTTGTCACTGTTGCTGTTTATAACAAAACATTGTAAACCAAAATACTTTCACACTTATACATGTTGCCACTGTATGTTTGGGGAATTAAAGTTACTGGATTGTCTCTTGATCTTAATTCTTCAAGTTGTTGTAAAGCCAATTCCATCTGTTGCAGTGAACAGTGATGAGAGGTTCCCAAGAGGTGCTACAGTAAGTCATCTTAAGGGAAGACAGGGCAAATTTTTAGCTGATACCTGTTGTTTCATCCAAGAGACAGTAACTGTGGGTATCAAATTCTCAGAATAGACGTTACAACATATGACTGGTGTCTCTCAACATAATCTAAGACTATTTACACCCCATTTTAAATCCAGATTATTAGAGCTAAGTAAGCTTCAAAATTTTAGAAGCGAGCAGAAATAATGCCCCAGTATCTGACTTAGCTGTAATAATACCACACTAATATGTCTAAAGTAAGTTACTTGCTTCCAGTAGGCTTCTATACATCTCAGCAATTTTCTCCTTTCTTTTCACCCTGTACGCCACACAATTAAAACTAATGCAGAGACAAAAGAAAGAATTTGTCCTGCCATTTCATGTGTGAGTGGTGAAATATAAAGACACAAAGACATGAGAGGTCTCTAGGGATGTCCATGGCTCCCAGACAAAGACATACCTAGCAGTATTGCAGGATTTTAATGAAAAGGAAAGTGACATCAAAGCAAGCATGATCTTCCACTCCAAACTGATCCATTTATTGGAAAACAAACTTTCTTCCACAGATAAGTAATCCATAAAAGCAGTAAACACTTTCCTCACTAATAGTACACTATTAGGATACTATTACAAACAGTAATATTAATTATTTTCATGCTCACAAGTGTTTCCTTTATCTCTGTAAAACTGCATTGATAATTTACAGGAACTCCTGTATTTTAGGTAAAAACCTTATCTACTCTAGTAGGAGTTTGCAAAAAAACTACAGAAGCTAATGATGTGATTTTATTAACTTTTCATTGCAATCAGTCTGAATTTATACCACATACAGGTGAACAGAAGTTGTGCAAGGAAAATACTCCGGAAAAGCTGTACTTCAGAAATGTAAGATTTCTGCACTCTCTTTTATAGAAGGGAACTAAAATATTACAAAGTATGAATGAATATCAGTAAAAGAATGATATGAAAGACAACACCATGGCCTTTTCAAAAACAATTTCTTGAGTGGGAGTACAGTGATGGCTGGAATGTTTGTACATGCTTGGAATACAGTCCATGTGGAGACACTGACACAAAGCCTCTAAAATGTACTCTGATGACATAATTTTAAATACTCAGGATCTAAATACTATTTAAGAATATAACTTCCAAAAGCTTTTATAAACAACTTCTTTGTCTTCACTGGATTAACTAGAAAAAACAGCCACTGATTTCTAGAGAAGCTAAATTACCAACTTTTAAACAAATCACTAATGGTCTTCAGTGCATCCATCCTACTCACTTCTGCTACTGCAGCAGGAGAATGTGTTTGATACTCATTTGGCTTTTGCACACATCACCTGAAAAGACACCACAAGAAGCAGGGGAAAAGAATAAGGAGGAAGGAGCAAGGAAAGGAACTGTTATGAACTTCCCCATCTCTCTGCACTACTTTGAGGTGGGGGGTGCGTTGAGGGACTGGGAAAGGAGGAATGAACCTGAGCCTAGGAAGAGAGCAGGTAGGGGAAGAGGTGTTTTTTTCTTTGTTTCTCATCATCCTACTCTATTTTTAATTGGCAACAAATTAAATTAATCTCACCCAAGTCAAGTTTGTTTGGCCTGTACCTGTAATTGATATGTGATCACCCAGTCCTTATCTTGACCCACAAGCCTCTCTATCTTTTTTTCTGCCCCTATCCCCTTGAGGCAACAGAGGTCAGCAAAAGTTGACAACATCAAAAAGTTTGTCCACGATACCTCAAAAGCCTTACTAAGGAACAGAAACAGATTAATTCCTAAATGTATAATTGATTTTATTGTTCTTCTACATAATTTTTAAAAATTCTCACATGACTTAAGAGTAGGAATATGGTCACAATATTCCCTTTCACACTGTGGACTGATCCAGTCAAAATAAATAAGTATGAAGAGGTTACAGGGATCATTTCTTCAGGCACTAAGTACTTTCAGATCATGATTTAGGCTGTAAAACAGATTATCAGATGGGTGACTACCTCCTTCTCATGTGAATATAAACCCTCAAACTGAATTACTTGAATGTAAAGTCAACTGCAGCTTTTGCACATTTTATTCATGTCAGTTATGGTAAGTAATTTATCTTGAAAAAGTAATAAAAAGGAAATACTGCATAAACACTACAGCTGCAGATATATACTTATGTATGAACTTTATGTACATGTAGTTTTAGATCACATCTAAGGAGCGCAAAAATTCAGCAGTCGTGTATACAAAGAAGTCTTACGGCATCTCTTTTCCAAATAAATTTGAAGTCCAGCTCACACAGAACCTGACCTTTGGGAGAAAACGTGAAAGCCTGAGGGAGTGAGGTTTCTTACCAATTTCAGAGGCTGCAATATGAAGCACTCAGACTCAAACCACACATTTTAATAAAAACAGATCCCTACCAGCTCCTTCTCAGGTATTCAAACAAACAAAACCACAAACAATCCACAAAACTTATCCTCTCTCAAAGTATGATTCAGCAACAAAACTCTGAAAAGCTGTGGTCAGGCGACAGACTCAAAAAGTGAGGTCAACAGAACTGTAAAGACACCATCAAAATGGATTATGGGAGAAAACAGTAATGAGAAGGCTTTAGAGGATCAGGTTCCATCCAGACCTAACCACGAGGGAGGAGCTCCATGGACAACAGAGCTCTCAATTTAGTACTCATTTTCAATGAAAACACAGTATTTGACTGGAGGCTCCAAATGTAAAATGATCAAATTATAGACAACTGACATTATTATGTAAAATTCTTCCATGATTAAATAAACCAAGAAAATAAAAGTAACCTGAAGGCATAATATTGATTTTTCTTCTTGACATCAGGGATCAGGGCACAACTCCAAGTGCAGCTTGCTCAGAATTATTGCAGATGACCAGAATTAGCTTCCAGTGTCTTCCTTTCTAGACTGTCTCTCAATTTAGTTACTATGCAAAAACAACTGAAAACATACTGTGTAAGTTTATGTAATTAATAATGTTGTCATGATTTAACCTCTGCTGGCAGCTAAACACCATACAGTCACTCACCCACCAGTTCCCCACTCTCCTCCACACCCTTTCCTGTGGGATGGGAAGGAGAATCGTGAGGAAGAAAAAAAAAAAGGTGAGATCCCAGGGGCTGATATAAGGACAGTTTAATAAAACAACACAGAGAGAGAAGAAAACAACAGTACTAATGAAACGATGTACAAAGCAAGTAATAGAAATTGGGAAGGTGCTACATCTTTCTGAGATGCTGCTTTCCTTGCTCGGAACACACTGAAGCTACACACTGATGCAGTTGAAAACAGGCACCCCCATCCTGGGCTAGCCCTCTCCTTATATAGGGGCAGGACTCATTATGGTATCACATATCCCCTTGACTGGTTCAGTTGTTTATCCTGGCTGTGGCCCCTCCCAGCTGCAGCCTCTTCCAACTGCTTGGGCAAGCAGCTCTTTTTGAGGATTAACCCAGGACACCTGTATAAAATAACCACCCCTACAAGATCCTTATTGTGTTTACTATATTCTGTAAGACCTTTCATTCCTAGAGGACAGATAGATATATATATACACATCTAGGAAAAAGATGAGCATTTTCATTGCATGCAGAACTGGTGGTATATCAGAGCTTCATGCATCTCCTTCCTGAGCAACAAGTGCTTTAGAAACACTCCTTCACTGGTCTCTTGGCTACTAAACAACAGTATGAAGTACTGGACCTCTAAATATAGCCCTGCTGATGGTTGTCAAATGTCTAGTACTGTAACAAATTCAAGTTTGTCTCAAACGTTGCAATTGCTGGTTAAAAGATGTGGCATTTTAAAAAGCATGCCTAGTAAAAGAAACTAGGATATTTTATAACAAAAGGTTGACTTTTATCTACTTTCTTAACATTCTGACTACCTGCCATCTAGTTGAATTTCCTGCATCAAATTAATTCCAACATTTATGTACTAGGCACACCTCAAAGAAAGAAAGAGGTGAGAAAAACTTTCACATGATCACCAGGCAAATGAGGAAAAGCTGTATTAGAAAGATGATTACAAAGACCACAGGTACAATGTGACTATATAATAATATTTTTAAAATCTGTTTTAATTTTCCTTATTGAAATCAAAGCAATTTAGTGCAGCATAATTCCATTTGAAATCTAAATACCTGTGAAAATTTTTTATAATTTTTGTTAATGGACCATGCAACCTACATTTTCTTTTTTTTTTTCTTTCATCTTCATTCACTCACTCCTCCTTTTCACCTTTTTGCATTGTCTGCTTCTCCAAACTGTTCTAAGTGGAGTCCTGCAGTCTAACTTTTTATTTAATATGCACTATTTTTATCTTCAAAGAACCTTCTTTCATTTGTCCAGGACATTTTCATTTATAACTCTTCTTTTCGTATTTGCCTTTTCTTTTTGTTGTAGCCTCTTTAATTATTAGCACACACATCAGTATGTGTACACACACATGTATCTTTCTACTCCACCATGGGAAGACAGGAGTAGACAATTCTGAATTGGTTCCTAGTCTTTCAGTCACTTTCCCTGCTGTTCATTTTCTCCTTTTTTTTTTTTCCCCCCGTCACACTCTTTGCAACCTCTGTTCTCTGCAGAAACTTCCTCCTTTTTTCATTTCCTCTCATTCATTTTCCCCACTGCTGAACTGTTCCAACAACTACCATCAGTCTAAACAGACAAGAGGCTCCTCAAGGAGACAGTTGTTAGCGTTGCTTTAACCTGCACAACTGTTCAGTGCTTGGCACTGGGTTTATAAGCAGAAGACCAGCTGTCTCAACACACAGCACTAGAACAGGAGCTACAAGGGACAGCTGTTGCATTATGCAAGGAACAGCTACTGTTTAGGACACTGGAATATTAATCAAGGTCTAAGTTAGCTTAGACAAAGGGGACTAACTCAGCTCAAATCTCACCTCCACACCTCAAATAAATGAATGAGCTGTGTTTGGAGAGAAGCAGACAAGCACACTCTTAGATTCACATTTCTAGAGCACACTGACTGAAGGACACAAGTCAATCACTGAAGGCTGGTGTGGCTTCTTGCACTCTCCAGTCATGTGAACAGTAGCGATACCGCACTGGGGGACTGCAAGATCTGTCAGTTTCTACACAGACTCCTGTTCAAGGCAGACATTATAGCTGTTTCCTTGAACTATGTTCTCCTAAGGCCTCCCCACAATATCAGCAAAAAAGTCAAACACTACTTTGGAAGCAGCACATAAAAACATGTCAAGCAAATAAGCTGGCTGCCTGAAGAAGAGATGATAAAAACATGTGATGAGACAAAGAGATGAGAAAAATAATCTTGCAGACCTCTTATTCTAAAGTAACAATTTCTCCTGCTCCACCTCTTCATCAAAATCAAAATAGCAGCACAGTTTAGATGGCAACTGCTCTCATGAGCTCAAAAACTAGTGAGCACACCACCATTAATCACATTACTTCTCATTTGTTATTAGGATAACACTGAAGCTCCTGGAATTGGCATATTATATCATAGTGTAGACCTGACATTTTTCTTATAGAAGCCCTGAGCACATCAGCATCGGCTTTTTTTTTTTTTTTAAAACATCACTCAAGCTGAAATTAAATGAAGTTTGTAAATACTGTTCAGAGTCAAAAGTCTGCAAAATGCTTAGAAAAATGAACAAGTATTACCTAGCACTCATAAGCTTTCTACAGCTTGCCATCTTTATTACAAAACTCATCTTTATCGCAAGGAAAAATATAATGTATGTGCTAGACATCTGTATATTTACAGTTAACTGATTTCTATCTTAAGAGCCCCATAGGGAAAAGACTGGTTTCAGTATTTTTTGCTATCAACCTGCATTAACATCTACAGGGAAACGTAGTCAGAAATCTCACCAAAGCTTCTGTGTTGTCCTATTTGCTCTAATTTTTTGTGTACCTTCAACAGCCTTCCTGCTTCTTTAAAAGCACTGGAAAAATGAAAGCAGAGATCAGTAGCAGGCTTCAAATACAGATGTTCAAGAAACTGCTTCACTAGATCATAACTGGACAATGCAAAAAAGTCTTGCTCAGCCTGATGGACAAGGAACCAGGGAGCTTCAAGAGGAATGGGTATAAGTGAACATCCAAACCTTCCCTATCATGAGGATTGAATTCAGAAACTCTGCAGTTTCCAAGACAGCAACCATTGACTGGGACAAAGGACAGTGGTCATTGTCATAATGGTGATGGCCCCATCATAACTCAGGGCCACATTTAAACTCCTACTGGCTTGCAACAAGTGGCTTTAAGAGATGGGGAATGAACTACATACTGAGATGGACTGTATTTAATATATTCATCACTTCCACACCCTAAAAACTGTGCACATAAAGTATTTGCTATTTGTCCTTCAGAGCTATTCTATGACTTCTTTCCTTTCTCCTCTTCTACAAATCATAAATATATGCAGAACAGAAAGCTAGCAAACATTATCCATACCTAAGCAACATAAAATCTGAGGTCTGTAAATGCATGTTGAAGGGTTTCCATGATACTGCCGCATTTTAGCTGAATATCTGGAAAACTTTTCAGTCTTGTTTATGTGAAATCTTTAAATGCCACTGGGCTAATCTGGGAATAAAAGTCCAGCTCTGTAACAGCCCACTTTTATCACATTTAACAGTTCATTGTTCCAAAAGTTTTTAGGTAATTGGCTTGCTCCATTAGCAATTACCTCCTTGGATATAACCGGGTATTCCTTCCTACATAACTAAAATTGTTGAGTTGAGGAAATTAAACTAAGCCATTATAAAATAATGTAGGATCAGAACCTCTTCAACTTTCATTTAACCTTTAGACTCCAGGATTTTAAATTGGAACTTAATTTCTGACTCTGTTTGGACTTCATCCTTAATCTAAAATGTCAGTAGTTAAATCCATTTCACTTGAAAGTTTCACGTCATTTCACTCTAAAACACAACTGTAAGGAGAGTGAGGAGAAGACTTCAAAACACAGCAGGCCTACTTCCAGACAGAAAACCATATAGATCAAGGCTCAGATGTATGGAAACAATCCTTTTACTGATTTTTCTACCAAGCCTATCATAAAAGCAAGATCTTTATTATAAAGCACTGCATGGGCAAGAAACAATCAGAAGACTGAGCAAGAGGCTTTTTAAAGTTATGCTTGTATAATTAAATCCAGACTTGCATATCTGTGATCCCTGCCTCCACTTGTTCCACTAAAGGCATCTCTGAATCACAAGCAGTGGTAAAATTTATGACTATCAGACAACTGTACATGAGGTAGACATTGGATCCTTCTAATTAGCCATTTATTGCATCTTCTGTAAGCCAAACCACCGAACCCAGCAGAAAGATGCTCTGAAATGGAAAAGTCTGAGGAGAGACAAAGTGCAATTTGAAAGTCCATTCTGAAAATCCCTCTGAGGGTCTTCAGCCTATACAAGCAGAGTAAGCTCTTCTGTCTTTTCTCCTGTGCCTTGCTTCATTCCCCAGAATGTCAATTTCAAGTCACCCACTTGTCCACACACAGGACCTGAATCATCTGATTTAGTGTGGCAATGCCCATGTGTTGGAAAGCTACTACTCCTCAATGAGCTCAATAAATGAACTATGCATAAATGTGCCACAAAAAAAAAAGTTTGCTCAAAAAATTTAGTAATGCCAACTAAAACTACTGATTAGTTGCAAAAATTCCATCATTCAGGTTAATTGCATTTTATTTCCATTGCAGTTTATTTCCATGAGTAGTTAAAAAATGGAGTTTTCTATAGCAAGCTGACACATAAAAGCTGATCTTTAACATTTAAAAACAATAGCAACTATGCAGCCCTCCTTTTTAAAGCCAATTTTACAAGCTTCTCTAACAAGACAAGAAAAATCGCAGTAGGCTCAACCCTGTTTCTGAAGCCTTCGATGTGGCTCAGTATTCACAGAGCTGGTACAAGCTGTCAGCCCCACCAGTGTCAGTAGATCTCTTCCAGTTTATATCAGCAAAGTATTTATCCTCCTATCCTTGCTTTATTTCATTAGGGATCTTTTTGTTTGTTTACCTACATGGTATCTAATGGAGGTAGTCACTCAACACTAAATAAATAAATAAATAAATCATATAGACTAAGATTTACTATTCCATGTGTTTGCTGCTCCCAGCCTTAGTGTTACAAATGTGGCAGCAATTTCTTTTTCCATTCACCTAAAAAAATCAGGTCATGTCAACCACCCAAAGAAATGTCTGGTTTTTAGTATGTACTGCTACCAGACATTTTAGCACAGACAAACATCACCGGTGTTCACTTAGATCATACCAGCAAGGAACAATCCCCTCTAACAAATAAATTAACAGTTCTGGATTATGCGTAGTGTTCACATACTGGGATTCAGTTTAAAATGTGGCTTGTTATAAAAAGTGCTGCATAGCACTTCATTGAAACAATGCTGCAAGGCTGAAGTAGTGCTGAATACATTGTACTTTTTGCAGAACAGTGTTGCCATAGATGAGAGACAGACAATTCTCTTCTCAAATCTAATGACAATTTGCTATGCCATCTATTCAAAATGCCCTAAATGAGGCCTTGACTGATATATGCATTTCAATAATCATGTTTATCTTGAGGTGTCTTTTCACACACAAAGCCACTCAGGAGCATTTTGAGAAGACAGTCTTTTCTAAAGAGGAAGTATCTAAACCCAAAATCCGCTATGGAAATGTAGCGGCTGTTCAGAAAAACCTTGGCTTGAAGAGCTAGTCATGGATCTATCCATCTTTCTCTGATTAAGACAAGCTTTTTGGAAACTCCAAAAGTTCTGTAGGGAATCTCATCTCAGAATTATTCTTTGTAGTTAATCACATATGCAAATGCCTTAATATATTTGGAAAAACAATGAGATCTATGTAAGTAATACTGTCATTATGTTAAGAGCATCTCCTCAAAATTTGACTACCATGACAGCCCTATTTTCTAAAGGAATATGGGTAAAAAAAGAGGCAAGTGCGTAGCAGTGATACCCCAGCAGTCTGTGGCTGGGGTTCCCCAGCTCCACAACATGTTGTATGCAGAAGCATCTCTTCTGGCTTGGATCATTCAATACCCTCTAGTTTGTACACTGGAAGAGGCATAAGCAACCACAATCCACCTTCTCCCTGGTAACCCTAATTTTTATAAACTTCAGTGACTTCTACCTCAGTTCTCTCATCCGAGCAACTGCCCTAACCTACTTGACCATTCCTTGTTCAGAAAAGAATCCATAACTTTGATCATTTCCATTTCCATCTATTTCTCTCCAATGCTCAAAAGAAATGAAAGGAAGAGGAATATATTGCTGAGTATTCTACAACAGTGTGACAGAGCAATTTTCAGCTTTCTATAGCTCCTAGATAATGCTATACAGTATCAGCTTCCTGAAAATTTAATTGGTTTTCAAGTGTGTTCAAAAAAAAAAAAAAAAAAGAGAGGGAGAACAATTCAGGTTAAAACCAATCAGTCTAAATTGCTCAATCTCATGAACTCTTGTGGAGAAAAAAAAAACCAAAAGGCAGCTTTGTGCACATTTTGACAACCTGTCTGTCTCATTTGCTACATGAGCATTCATGGAATCAGCTGACTCAGGACATTACTCAATTTTCATAAAGTGTGTTAAGAAAATAAAGATCTGTATTTTCTGAACACAGAAAGCTGCTTCAAGACATGCAGCCTTCATATAACCAATCATTTTCACTTCTCTCCAGCTATCTGAAACAGATTGGTGCTGTGCTTGCTTCATAAAAAGAAAGCAAGCAAATACAGCATGAAGAAATCTATCCTTTCTAAAATGCTTGTTTTCAAAATTACATTATAGTCACTCATGCATTACTTCAACCTGCTGTAGATATGCTGGTAGAAATATCCTTTTCTTGACATTAACTTAGTCCAATTAAAAATCATCCCAATTCTTCAGGTGTGGAAAAGAAGTTCTATTAGCTAAGGTTTAGAGTACCATCCAGCACAGACATAGCCATTGATCTGTCTACTTCCTTTGCATTTTATTATAATGTCTTACCTACCAGACTGATTGTTGTTTTGGCTGGTTTTTTGCTTGCTTGTTTATTGGGGGAGGAGTATTTAAACACACAATAAAAGCTTTGCAAAATCAAATCTTTAGTTATGTAAACTTTGGCTACTCCATTTCAGATTTTGGCCAAGTAAATATTGCTATGTTTTCCCTGTTGAAAGAAGTTATATTAATGTGGTTTTTTTCAGACCTACCTATCACCCTAGTTTTAAAATTAGCTTTATTTCTTTGTTTACCACCACATTACTAAATTCCAATGAAAAATCCCTAGGGCATTTCACATTTACTCAAAGTCAGCTTTCCTGAAGGCAAAATTGACTCTCGTGCTGTTCCCCAATAATCTGTTTGCATGACAATGTCTAATATAATGACATCTGAACCTGAAAACCCCAGACAGCCACAGCTTCAGCGCTTTGTCACAGTAGGCTCATTTACTAAGGCTAGGGCCAAAATAGACTGTATTACTCTTTATCATATTGCATATAAGAAACTTGCATGCTTAAAAAAAAGTATCCCTTCCAAAGTTTTATGCTACACCCACAGTTAATAGTTATGCAATTAAAATCCCAAAGCAGCTCCAAACCTTATTCATAAACCAATATCTTGATCTGTTTTCTGTACCTGCTCTAAAGCATTATGGAAATCTCTGCTGAGTACCTGCAGTTATTGTCTCCATCACATCTTTGCTGCATCAGCCAAACCATTTTAAATGCTTCTTGCTCTCCCAGTATCTCCTTCCTTTAAATACATTATCCCCATTCCTACCTCCACCCCCTTGCAGGAGATAGAATGTTCATTTAATAAATGCTCTACCTTCCCGTTTGTTCCCCCCTCCAAAGGCAATGGAATTAATTTTAAATAGAACTTCTTGAACAATTCAAAATTAAACTTACTGAAGAAGTACTTAATCATTATTTCTATGTTATCTTATATGCAAGTGCATAAAACATTGATTTTTAATCTCTTTCCTTTGTTAGGTTTGTTAGACTTTCTCCCCTTTTTGTTCTTTCACTTCAGGGAAATGCACAAAGTCCTAAATCACAATTAGATGTACTAATGTTAGATGACTAGAATCATGAAAATCAGAAGATAATTATGTGACAGAGAAGAAACAGTACACAGTGGGTCATGAAACCCTCACACTTAGCTTTGATCATACTTTTCACTTTTTATCCTGTTAAAAAGACCTCTGATGGGTATTTATATCCAGATCACCAGAAGCAGAGTTACCAACTTGGGCTCCAATTTCACATCCTTATTTCCATAGAGTTCTGAGGTTTTCCTCCAAAGATTTACTTCAAGGCTGTTCTAGTTTCTGTACATGACAATATACTGTTATCAAACAATAATTATTCTCACCAAGCTAAAAGCAGCTACATTGTGTTCAGCTGCATGGCTGCTCCATTCATACCTTTTTGGAACTGCAGAGTTTCAAGATTGCTTGTAAATGCCCATAATCAAGTTAGAGAGATTGACAGGCAGCAGATAAGACACTCCCACATTTGTGTTTCGCATCTGCAAGTGTTGCCACTATTTTACAATACCAGGTAATTGTAATTTTTATCATACCATGGTATTTTACCTGTCCCTTAATCTTACAAAGCATTCAGCATATTTACTATGTGTCCATACCAAAACTACTCCAGTAATTGTCTTCCTCTCACTTTTCTTTTTCTACACTTCAGTAAATCAGAACTTTGCTCATTTTACAGATCTTCACAGCCATCAACAGGAAACACAACAACTTCTCTCCTTTAACTTTAAAGTAGTATAAGGAGCTAAAAGGCTTACCTTTATTTCCTTCCTCCCAAGTTCAAATACATGCATGTTTTGGGGAAAATTCAAAAAACTATTAGATATGTACTAAATATCTATTTTCCTTTCACAGGTTTACATACAGAGAATAAAAATACATTATTAAAAGGGGAAAAGAGAAGCCTTTTTATAATTGATGATATTATTCCATTTAAAGTCTTTTAAAGATCTCTCAATTTTCAGAATGTTTATGGCAATCTTCAATCATAATCATTAATATGCACTAAGGATTAAGCCATTAGCATATGCAAAGAAAATTGTATTGATTAATTTTGAAAGAATTGGAGAAATCCTGGGTAAATATTTTTGTTCTGTGATTGCCTATATGTGGAAGCATCTATTACATAAAGCAAAGTCCTTTCTGGAAACATACCTGCTGGAGATTTTGAAATATATTCCCAGTGAGCACTTACCATGGTGAAAAATAGCTGACAAAAAGCCAGGCATGAAACAGAAGCACATTTCTCACACTTGGAAAAATTGTATGAATATCCATATATAACATAATTGTAAAGAACTAGGAGTTTTGGCAAGGTTCACTATTTGTAAGCTACAGTGGTTAGAGAAATAAGCTCTGTTTATCTTTTATCTTTTTTTTTTTTTTTTTTTT
>JANIJG010020436.1:0-25940 GCA_024611175.1 Megaceryle torquata
CCAGCACTGCAGGGGGGTCTCTAAGTAAACTTGAATGAAGCAAAAGTCCTACTGAAAGCTGTAGGGGTTGGTTTGTTGTTTGATGTTGGTTTATGTTTTGTTTTGGGTTTTTTTTGTGTGTGCTGTTTTTTTGTTTGGTTGTTGGGGGGTTTTTTTTATGTTTTTTGAAGAGAGCATTTCATTCCTTGATTTTGAAGGTTGGAATTCTGAGCGAAACGCCTCTGTGCAGTCCTCTCTTTGCAAAGCCAGTTATGGAAGCTGTGACTATCTGAAATTCAATTAAGAATTTTTAAAAGAAAGCAAGCTGCAGGAGACTACACACTGGTTTATCCCTTTTTCTTTTTTTTTTTTTCTGTAATTTTTAATAAGTTTGTATGTGAAGCACAGATGAGAGTTTCTCGGTTATTTTGAAATTCCATTTCACTAGGTAGAGTGATAGACTCCAACATTTTGAAAGTGCTGAGTGATGAGACTCTATCAAGGGTACACGAAGTACCTCCTCTACTCATCTTTAGTCACACTGTCCTGCACAACTCACATTAGCAGTGATGAATGGCTCTGAAAATAAATGATAAATCCATTAGTTACAGCTCCTATTTTTGATCTATGCAGAAGTATTTTATCCTCTGGCCAAGGAGCATTAATTTATCTCTGTGTGTTGCTTCCTAATAGACTAAACAAGACCAGGGCCTGAGCATTGGCATGTGTGTGTTGATCCTGCTAAATTGTTGCTAAGATTTTGGCCTTGGTTAACTGCTGCTTTCCTAAATTATATTTGTGTGTGGTTCAGGAGTCATTTGTAGCAGATAATTTAAATATCAGCTGCCTCCTCTTGTGCAGACTCAGAGTTTACCTCTATCACACGAGTGCTGTTTAGTCTCTGGGCCAAGAAATTGTTCTCTTATTTAGGGATATGGATACTGACAGTGTTCTTATGTGCAGTGTTACAGAATATGTGTCTCATCTTTACAGGGTTTTAGTATCTTTTAATTCTCTTTTAACAGGGGTTAACAGGATGGGGCATGAGATAGTGAAATTATCAATATTGGAGTTTTATCCTTTGAGTTTAGGAAGATAAAAATAACTTCTAAAAAGCTTTTAAAGTGGTTCTAGATGGATGGTATTCTTAAGACTGTATTCCAGTGGTCTAAATTTCCCTGAAATCCTCTGTTTTCTGGTGGCTTGTTCAGGGTTCCAGAGGTATTTCTCTGACTCACAGCTGGCAACGTGGTTCCCAGTGACAATACAATTTTTCTCAGAAGCAATGAATGTTTATTAGATCAGTTTAAATGTTATTAAGTATGAGGACACAGTCATCACTATAGCATCAGTTGTCCCTTTCATGTTGTGGTTTGTAGCCCTTTCAGGAATTTAAGTACCCGGTTGAGATCCTTCTGTAGTTAATCGATAAGGATTTAGGAGATGGTTTCATTTGTTGGCTCCGAGGCTGGTTTGACCACGCTGATGAAAGAGCTGCTTTTTTTACCTGGCTTTTTTGTACCTATGGCAGCTGTATTTACAATGAGCGATGTGACACGAGTTAATTTTATCCTTGTAGTCCTAAATAGTTCTCCATCCTAAGCAGCCAGGTATCCAGAGTTCAGCATGTGAGGCACTCAGTAAAGTACATGAACTACACTTTTTTCTCTGCAGCACTTTCAGAGCTCTTCCTGCTGCTGGGTTGTACACACAGGACATGGGCCAGCAGCAGCTCTGCAAATTCCTCTTCATTAACTTCCTAGCCCTGTGCCTTCTGTGTGTCTGTCTGTAAGGAGGGACTCAGATGGACAAACCTGCTTAGCAGGAGGGGTTAGCTAGAGCAGTGATGAGCACATCATCACCTTTTGTTTTTTAACCTGTTGCTTTTGTTGAAAGCACTGATGACTGACACATCCCAGTGAAGCTGAGGACCATCAAACAACCTCCAAATAGTCTCATGGCCTCAAAAGTGATCTTAGTTACGTGTAAATATTGGAACTTCTAGACATTTAATCTGCAGTTCCTTTCCATTCTCCCAGACATTGCTGCCTGTACATTAACAGGCATCGTGGTGTTAACACTGTCTTTAGGAGCTGAAGATGAACTCTATTACTATATGTAAGGAAGTGATTCTTTTTTTTTTTTCATTCCTCAAAAGTTTATTTTTTGAGTTGACCCACTCACCTTTTTTTTTTTTTTTTTCCAAGAGCACAACACAAATTCAGTAGTTTAAGGAAGGTGGGTTGGATTACTCAGACTGAAAGGCAACGTCTTCAATCAAATAAGTCTTGAAATAGGAAATCCCCTCAATGGATTCTTTTGAACTGCTGTAGTGGTGGTTTTCTTTGTGTTTGTAAGAACCTCCGTTCACTATGAAATGCTTCTAGAATTGGGTGGGGACAGAAGCTGTTAAATGCTTTCCTTAGGACAATTTGGTTGGTTACTGATCTCCTCAGAAAGATGCAAAGCACAGGGCTGGATGCTTCAGTCAGCTCCAGTCTGCATCTGATCCAACTACATGCAGGTAGTGATACATAGGGGGCTTTGCTTTTTTTATTATTTATTTTTATTAATTTTTTTTTTTAGTTGGTTTGGGGTTTCTTGTTGCATATTTTTGCCCCCTAGACATTATTTTCAGAACCACAAGTACTGAATTTTGCCTGGATGTCTTTCCTTATGAGAATTAAAGGGCAGCTAATTCAGTTTTTTATCAAAAAGAGTTGCTTTGGGTTTGTTTATTTGTTTTTAAGTGGATTTTGTTTCAAGAAAACTTGAAGTTTTACTCCTGGAGTCACAACTAGCAAAAATCGATCACCAGGACTTTTTTTGATCCTTACTGATTAAGATGGATGTTAATCAGCAGAGAAGTCCACCCTTGTGCTGGGCTGTCTCAGCAGGAGGATAGCCAGTGGTGTGAGCGCTGCTATAACCCCCTATGGTCTGCCCTTGTTAAGACCACAACTGGGTACTGTGTCCAGTTTGGGGCTCACTAGTATAAGAAAGTTACTGGAGTGAGTCCTACAGAAGCTTCCAAGACGGTTGTGGGCTGGAGAATGGGATGTCCGGGGAGAGGCTGAGAGCACTGGGTCTGATCAGCCCGGAGAGGAGAAAAGGGAAGAGTGTGCTTCTGCAGATTGTAGAGAAGGTGGCCCAGACAATTTTCAGTACCTTTTGTTTGTCTTCACACCAGGGCAGCAGTGAGGTATTAGAAAAAGACTTTCCCAGAGAGGAGGTGGTGGGATCTCACAACAAAACTGGGCAAGTTTCTGAGTATCCTGATCTAACTGTGTCTGCTCTGAGTAGTGGATTAGGTCAGTGGGTGACCCCAGAGGTCCTTCTAACTCCAAGTAGGTTTCCACTATCTGCTTAAACCTTTCTCAATCACAGGTTCTGTCGTGGCAATTCCCAGCTGAGATACCTTGTGAGTTACAGTTCCTCATGTTACTTAGAACTCCTAGTATCTATTCTTTGAATAAAGAATTTATCTCTAATAGCTGTTTGGATGTTGGGTTTTTTCTGTACCAGTACCTAAAGAACAGATTACTTTCCCATATTTTCCTCTGAACTTTACAGATGTCCTATTTTTTTTTTTTTTTTTTTCCCCTGGAATATTTGGTGTTTTCAGGGACATAGCAGGGATAATTGCTCTGCCTTTTCTTTTCCCTGAAGGGATGTGTGTGCCTGTGACATGTGCATTTCCAGTCATATAGGCTAGAAGATTTGGACCTTGCCACCACGACGTGCAAACACCTACAATGTGAAATCCATAGAGAATTCCTCTTGTCATCTAGTAAGTAATTTTTATTATTTATTTTTAGAAAATGCATAAATTTTGTCAGATTTGGGCTACTTTAAGCCAGAAGGGAACAAGTTTTAGACTGCATCATTTCATCATAGCTACATTTAATTTTCTTGAAAAAAAAATATATATTAAGCTCAAGCTCTCAAATGGTTTGCTTTATTGCCTTTACTGCTCACTTAGGTAAACATCTCATGTTTAAAAAGTGTTTCCTTCTTTTTTTCAACACAGGTAAATAGCAAGAAACAACAAAAAAATGGACACTCAATTATTTTCCCCATTGTTAGGAGCAATTACTAGTACGCCTCCTCCTCTGGAATCTTCCCGTCTCTATAGTGACTGGTCAGCAAGTGGAGAGGATATTAGCTCAAAAACTTCTTTTCAAGACTGCACAAAGAAACGGTATGAGCATTATTGGTGATGTTCTGACCCCCTGAAATTGTTCTGGAGCAGAACAAATGAGGTTCTGGATTTTCTTAGGAAGAGTTTATAGGTTAACCAGAAACTTAGTAAATTGTCTTTGCTGTATAATAGTTATTAACGAGGTTGTGAAAAAAGCTGAGGTCTGTGTGGATTACTGTGCATTTACATGGAAAAAAAAAGGTTAAAAATTGAGAAGAATACTGATTTTAGGGGATGAAATGAAAAACTCCTTAAGGAGGGGAACACGAACGCTGCAGAGAGCAGTGCTGTCGACTCGACTCAGGTCGAGTGTAAGTGGTACCTCTGCTGCTGAGAGCAGAAATATGCTTACAGCCACTCCTGAAAACATGCCAGCCTACTGTCTGATTGTACCCTTGATATAATGCACTTGAGTTTGATTCTAATATAAAAAAAAAACAAACAAACAAACAAACAAAAAAACCTGCAGTTCTGGATGCTGAATGAATGCAACCCTCTTCCTTCCATCAGTACCTTGGAAGTTTGGCCCAGGAGCTGGAGGTCTTGGTTCTGTTGACCAGTTTCTTATCTCCCTGTCTGCAACTCTCTCAGGCTGGACATTCATATTCGGTTTGGTACAGTTGGAGGCAATTTTTTGTAGTTTTGCCTTTCCTTTATCCTGATTATTTTCACATTCTTTATCTGTTGCTCTGCCTCAGTAGGCAGGAGGTTGTTTTATGGCACTAGGAGCTAAAGATGCTGCAGAATCAAGGGATTTTTAGAGCAAATGTTGTCAGATTGATGGTAAGAACAGTCCTGGCTTGACACACAAGGTGAGGAGGTGTCTCTAGTCCCTTGTTTGAACAAGTGACTGCATTAAGAAGCAGAATTTGTTAAGGATCCAGGTTCTCCTGCCTCAAACTGCATTGTAGTATTTCTGGTGTATGTAGCAGAAGGAACAGCTGAACATTTCGTCTCCCCTCTATCTAGCCTGTAAAATTTGTTGGGGCATTTTTAGACCTGCTGCTGTCCTGCCCTTGTTCCTTCCTAGGATTTTTTTTCTCTCTTTTTATTTTTTGTCCACTCAGCTTCCTGCTGCCCTGTCCACAGTTCTAAAATGTTCAGGAATTTTAATTTCCATGCCACACTCTAAATTGGTTTCTCCCTTGCTGAAAATCACCTAAACACAAGCTTTCATCGATGAGCTCCAGTTGGTTGCAGAAACTGGAAGTAAACAGTCCTTAAAAAAACCCCAAACCAGACAAATAAAGAAAAACCAAAACAACAACAAACCCAAAACAACAAAAAAAGTCCAACAAACCAGTTTGTTTGTAAGGTTAATTTTCACTCTGCCAAGAAATTAATAAGGTGATAGTGTTAATAGTTTGCTTGTTTTTATAGCCTTTGTTAATCAGCAAAATCAGTGTGAGTAATTATGTAGCAGCATTAGCAGATGATGCAGTTATTTGGGCAAGATGACACCAGGGAAGACAGAGATCTTCAGGGACCCTGAATCCAATCAGCTGAAGGAGAACAGGGATGATAAGTGAAATTTATTGAAGTAAAACAATGTTAGCAGGAAGGAAATCTTAACAGTATTATGTTTTAATTAACTGCTGAATTACTTGCCATTACAAACATCTCTGTAAAGATTTCTTTTTGCACCTCAAATAAAAGATAAAAGTTGGGCTTGGGTAAGAGTAGTGATGATTGAGCACCTTTGGTATTTATCAGGAATATTTAGTAAAGTTTTAACCAAATCCTTTCTAAAAGGGGATTAAAAAGTGGTTAAACTTTTTTTTTTTAGATTAAAATATTAACGATTTTTGAATTATGGAAGTAGATAAAATAGATTTCTCCAGTTTTGGAGAAGATTGATCATAGCATCATAGAATCAATTAGGTTGGAAAAGACCTCATACTTCTAAAGACCTCATACTTTAAAGAAGACAGTTGAGATTTGAAGAAACGTCTGTAAAATAGTTATGTTGACAGAAAAGAGAGAGAGAAAAAAAAATCTTCTACCACTGTCTGCTCACATAACAGCTTGAGAAGTATCTGGTGAAACAAGAAGTTGGGAAAATTGTTCTACTTCATTTAGACTATAGAATTCATAACTGCAGGAAGAGATTTCTCTCTAGAAATACCCGAGAATACCTGAAATTCAGAACACTTAGCAGATGCTGAAAACCTAAATTAACGGTGTAATGCTTTAATTTTCTGTTTGCTTCTTTTGTTTAGGAGAAAAAGACTTATTTACCTAGGCTCTTAGTTTTTGTGGTTTTTTTTTTCTTTTTCAGGGCACCAATAAATCTTTCTTATTCTGGGAACGGCCCTGATATGTTTGGGCTAGTGTCAAGCATTTTAGAGGAGCCAAGCAAGCCAGAACCAGTTACAGATTGGTAAGTTTGTTCTGAAAGTTCTTGTGTGTTGTGTTTTGGTTTTTATGGCCTTTGTCACACAGATAGGATACACTTTTTGAATTGTTTCACAACTGAGTAATGAAGGTCTTATAATTCTCCATGAAATGCACAAGTGTTTTTCTTTACTTCAATTTCCAGTAAAACAAAACAAACAAAAAACAATCAAAACAACAAACAAACAAAAATCAGACAAAGAAACAAACAAAGAAAAAAACCCAAACAAAACAATAAACTGTTAGAAATGCAATTTTCCTAAAGTCTACCATCATCCTACAGCATGTGAGGGGGGGAAATGATTGCATTGGAACCAGTAGGGAGCTGACTGAATACAGACAAACCCTAAACCATTTAATAAATCCAAATAAACTCTGCAGTTCTGAATATCCATATTATAAACATTAGAGAGCAGCATTGGTGGCCAGATTTTATGTAGCATTTACTCAGCTGCAGAGGGAATATTCCTCCCCCCAATCCCTTATATTCTGGGGGAGGGCTGTGTATGGTTAGCCAAAAATGTAATGGTGTGTGGGGGAAATGTGTGAGAGGGGGAATAACCAAGATACGTGATCTTTTTTGTAAAGTAAGAAGTGTTTTTAAAACATTACAAGAGGTTTGTTTAACTTTGTTACAGGAATTCTCTTTCAAGATTGTTTCCACCAATGTGGACACCTGATCTTGGAAGCAATGGGGAATTCTCAGGGCTCTCATCTAAGCACTCTGTGGAAAGTAAGGATTTTTCAAACGTGATGGGCACACAGAGCTACTGTCAGGAACAGCAGCAGAAGTCACATGATGTGGAGATGTTACACAGAAGTTTGGAAGATCTTCATCTCCTGGAGTCTTGGCTTTCTCCATCTGGTCTTTGCACTCAGCCTGATAATATTCTGAAGCACAGTTATCCTGAAAATTTCTCTTTGCAAAATAATAATACAATTCACCAAGAAGGGTTTCCCTTTCAAAATCCAGACTATAATCGGCATTTGTGCGGTTATGACCACATGAGATTAAATGGAGACTACGAAAATATCAGTTCCAATTTGAGCACCTTTTCTGCTCTGAACAGAATGAAAGAAGGCACCAGCATTCCAAAAGACTTTTGGAAACCTGAAAAAGCAAGAGGCAAAACACTGAAAAATGATGCTCAAGAACAAGCCAAGTATTGCCCTGATCTTTCCAATCAGCCTGTTGCTGACTCTTGGGATAATGTGTCCCAGGACAAGACCTTGTTTTCTAAAAGATATGAAAACTTTACAGCTGCTCATAAATTGCAATCGTCTGTTCATCCATCCCTATTTTTTTTCAATCAACCCCCTAAAGAAAATAATTTTCCTGGAGGGACAAACAGAAACCCACAGGAAAGCCATATGCAGAATGGTCATCATGGCTTTAATTTGGGGGATGGTTTTAATAATAATGAATATAAAATCCAGATTAGTCCTAAGGAATGCTCTCAAAAAACATCTGAATATGATTTCTCTGTAAAAAATATTATTCAGAATGGGAATTACTCATCATACCATGGACGTGCGTGGCTGGATGGGAAACTGGCAAGTCCAACAGCTGCGTCGGAGATCACGTATGGAAAACGAGTGGTAACCAGTCCGCAGTCATCATCAGGGGTTTCAACCATGTCTGGTGGTTCTCCCACCCATCAGTCTGCAACACAGTCCTCTTACTACTCGCAGATCCTGCCTATTGTCCCTCCAAGGAAGGATGGAAGGTTACAAATGTCAAACGGCCTTTCTAATAATTTGGGAGTTTTGAATTTCATCTCAGAAAATCAGAAGCAGATGAAACCCACTGGACGGTCGCAGCACGATTCCTTTTCTAACAAGGAGGGGCAATACTGTAAATTCCCCATTAATTTTTCCTCTGACTGGTTAACTCAGCAGAATGCTGTAAGTGAAGACCCTGAAAAATACCACAGATTTCCCAAAAAGCAGACCCAAGAAAATAATAATAAAAATGATAGAAGAGGCAGAAGGAATTGGATTCCTCATCTGGGGTATACAACCCCAAACCGTCAGCAGTTCAGTATGTTTGGAAAAAAGCACGAACAGAATGGTGGTAACATGTCAGATTTCATCAATCCTTCTTTTCTTCCTTCTTTCCCATTAATGTCTGATTTTAAGCAAAATCCCAGCTTTCCTCCATTTAATCACCATCTGTTTTCATCAACAAATAATTTCAGTTTTCCTTCGTCACCGTTTCCCTTCTCAGAACTCGTTGATCTTTTTCATTGTGAGGACTTGAACCAGTTGAACCCCTTCATCAACGAGCTGTTTTGTGGGGAAATAGCTGCACCATACTTTGCCTTTCCACCACCCTTTAACAAGTACAGGCCTCCAAGAAATCGCAGCGGACCTGCTAACGAGCTTCATATCCGGCTGGAGGAGTGTTACGAGCAGTGGAGAGCTCTGGAGAAAGAGAGAAAGAAGGTAAAACACAACTGACAGTAACTTCCCATCAGAGCTGGTGATCTCGTGGAACAGTTTCAGGAGAGTAGCTATTGGCACTCCTTCTCTCCAGAAAAATCTGTAACTCAAGTAGGTTACACTCAGGCTCTTCTTTTCCCTGTTGTCTTTTAAGGAGAGAAACTTTCTTTTTGCCTTTTTATTTTGGTTTTATAATACAGTGGTATCTTTCCCATATTCTTTTTGTTTCTTGCTTTACTAAATCTGTGGTTCAGTGAAAAGAAAGAAAATAATCCTGTCCTTGGTAGGACAAAAGGAAATGGCCTCGTGTTGCACCAGGGAAGGTTTAGGTTGGACCTGAGCAACGATTTCTTCCCCAAAAGGGTTGTCAAGGCTGCCCAGGGCAGTGGTGGAGTCCCCATCCCTGGAAGGATTGAGAAGTCACGTGGATGAGGTGCTGAGGAACACAGTTTAGTGGTGGACTTGGCTGTGCTGGGTTAATGGTTGGAGTTGATGATCTTGAAGGTCTTTTCCAACCTAAACAATTCTGTGGTCACTCTGTACGCAGCTGTAGAGAAAAGCTGCAGTGTTTTGAGTGGATGGGACTTCTCCAAAAGGAAGCTTCAATTTATACTCTTCTTGTCACAGTCACTTTCCCAAGAGGTGTCAAACCTCTGAACTCTATGCTGGGTCTTGGAAATAATAAGGTTGTCGCTAATCCATGGTCCTAATTATGCACCCAGGGCTTGTTTACTGCTTCCGTGATGGAGAAGTCTCCTGGTCATTGGGTGAAGAGATGGGTGATGATAATTCTTGCCTCCAGTGTGTCAGATACAACAGTGTTTTCAGAAAGTCTTCCACTTTCTGTTGTGGCAAAGACGACTGTTCTGAACCTGCTCATGCAGGATTTGGGTCAATTCAGTCATTTAAGAAGCTGAATCATTGTTTTATCTCATAGAATGGGTTTTTTTTAAAATATTTTGTTGTTGTTGTTGTTTTCATCATTAAAGGATCTTTTTATTGAATCCTCATACCATGTTCTTACTCAATTAAATCCCTTTGATTATTAACTTGATCTGGTCCAGTGCAAGTGATCCAGTTTTATCCTAGTGATCTCCTCAGGCTTTCTCAGTCCTGGATTTTTGTGGTTACATTAGGTGAGAGCAGAGACTAAATAATAGGGATGTGTCAATAAAGCAAAAAGAAAAGGACTTCAGCCCCTATTTTCAGTACGAATATGCACAGTATAGATATGGAATTAACTTTGCCTTGAACTGCAGTGTGATACCTGATCTTTCTCTCCTAAGTCCATTGTACACAGAAGGAGGAGCAAGATAGAGAATCAGCTGCTAGTTTTGTCTTTTTTTATTCAAAGAAGTTCACTTATAGTGTAAGAAGTTCCTATCCATAAATAGGTTTGGTGATGCTTAGTCACTGCCTGCATTGTGTAGTGGTTTGGCCAGTTCCTTTCTCAGCAGGGAGTTCAGCAGCTGTGTTGTTGACTTTTTCAGAGCTGATACCAGTTTCTGTTAAATCCAGCTTAATCCCGATGCCCTTCAGATACAGCTTACACTGGTGTGATCTCCTGTGTCTTTTGTTAATTGTCCTAATATGTGATAATTAGAGAGCTGCAGGCAGAGACATAAGAGTTTAAATTCCCAGGGTACTGTACAAGAATTTCGTTGCCTAGGTCTGTGTTCAAGAGTGGTTAAAATAAAATTGTACAGCTTTGCTTCTAAATGTTGCCACTGTCCTCTGAGCTAGAGCTGAATTAGAGGGGTATTCTCATTCCTACAGCAGCTGGCTGTGCATTTTGACAGATTTGGGGAACATTTGTCTATAAATGTAGTCAGAAGTAAATAGAGGAAACTCCCTTCTAATAGATTTGAAAATTCTAACCCTCCCCCAAAACTATGGATTGTAACATTGTAGTAATTTCAAACATTTCCAGTGACTATTTCTTTCCCTTGCAGACTGAAGCTGACCTTGCAAGAAACTTCCCAGGGAAGCGCATAACTAGCTCCAGTAACACTCCTGTGTCCCGACTTCCCACCAACCCCTCGCGAGTCGATCGTTTGATTGTCGACCAGTTACGAGAACAAGCCAGGGTAAGATTTTTCTTGATCTATAACTCCTGCATTCCTTTCTGGCTTTCTGTTTATCAAGGCTGAACAATTTGGGGGGGTGGGTTTTAATGTATCTGGCAGGTGCTCACGTTACTGGGAAAGATGGAAAGGCTTCGTGGGACTCCAGTACACGGTAACATATCCACGACACTGGAACACCATCTGGAAGCCATTCGTGTGACGCAGGCGCGGCGCAAGGATGAGATTATTAATGCTGCTAACCCACAGAGACAAGGAGCAGCACGTTACAATAATGAGAAAGGTAACTGCCAGTCCTGGGTGGGTTAAGAAGTTTTTCAAAGATCTAATTGTGAAAATGCATCATTTCAAATATGCAAATTTTGAAATATCCAGCATTTTTTGTAACTCGGGGGGAAAAAATCTGGCACTTCTAAGCAAACTTAAATTACTTTACTAGACTTTTTTTTTTCTATCCTGTTTTTCTGTTACTGTTTTAAACACTTTGAAACATTCTCCTCCTCACTATGACTGTTCAGTATTCTTATATAACCATAAGTAGCTGTCCTAAAAGTAAAAAGTTGTTTGTTTCTAAATTATCTATTAGAGGTCTTGCTGGTCTGTCTTTTCAGATTATAAAGTAAGCAAAAAAAAAAAGTGTGTGTGTGGCCAGCAGGACCAGGTTCAATTTTGGACATTAAGGGGCTGGAGCATGGCCAGAGAAGGGCAACAGACCTGAGGAAGAGGGGTCTGGGGCTGGAGCACAAGTCTGGTGAGGGGTGGCTGAGGGACCTGGGGTTGTTCAGCCTGGAGGATTCCTAGGGGAGACCTTCTCACTCTCAAGATCTCCCTGACAGGAGGTTGGAGCCAGGTGGGGTCAGGCTCTGCTCCCAAGGAACAAGCAACAGGACAAGAGGAAACATCCTCAAGTTGCCCCAGGGGAGGTTTAGGTTGGACCTGGGGAACAATTTGTTGCCCTTGAGGGTTATCCAGTCCTGTCCCAGGCTGCCCAAGGCAGTAGTGGAGTCCCCGCGATCCCTGGAGGGGTTTGAAAGCCGTGGAGCTGTGGTGCTGAGCCACATGGCTTAGTGGTGACCTGGCAGTGCTGGGGTAACACTCAGACTCAGGGATTTCAGAAGTTTCTTCCAAACAAATAAATGGTATGATTCTCTCACCCCCCACCCCTTGCTGCTTCACTTTCCTCAGGTCCTATAACTGTAATTAACATATTTAATGGCTCATCTACAGGTTTAACCCATAACATGGTTTTCTGTTGTAGATGTTCTGGCTCTGGCAGCTGCCATCAGGGAGTTGGCTGCTTCCACCCGCAAGGCTCGTACCGCTCTGTGGTGCTCCTTGCAGATGACTTTGCCAAAAAATTCTCCAAGCGCTCCGGTAAAACAAGAAGCTGTCGAAAGGGCTTTGCAAGACCTTTGTCCTCCAAATACAAGCACACAAGAAAAAAACAACGCGGAGCATGAAAACAAAGGATGCAAAAAAGATAAACCCTGAGGAACTCATGAGGATTCTGGAATGATAGCTAATAATAATAATAATAGTAATAACGAAAGGGAGGCTGAGGATGGGGAGGGAAGGGCAAAGCGTCCTGCCTTGGAAGTGCCATGGAAGTGCCATGGAAGGTGTCTTTGATGGGTTAGCACAACGCAAGGGGTTAAAAGAACCGTTCAGTGCTGCAATTCTATTACTGTGATTCAGGTGTCGAGACATCTGGTGGGAAGGCTGATGCAATATTGCTGGTGTTGCCATGTCTGCTATGTAACCGTTTTATTAAGAGGAATTTAACAATAGCTGAGCATTTCCTTGTGTGCTTATCCAAAGCTGCGAGTTAAGCCATGACCTGAGAAACCAGAGTGTGGTAGAACTTCATTCTCTTTTTTATTTGTTGTTAACAAAACAAATTTGCACACTGAAATCCATTTGAAAGGTGTTTCATAACTCTTCAGGGCTTGGGGTTTTGTTTGTTTGTTTGTTTTTTTGCACCATTATGTAGTTCTTTTAAGTGCCAAAGTGATCACCAAGTAGTTTCCCTCCCATCACTTTATCCAGAGCAATCGACCCTCCTGGGTTGTTCTTGTGACAGGGAGTCAGGTCAGTCAGCTTATTGCAAACAGTCTGACAAGAATGATCTGTGTTTAATGCTCTTCGTGTGAGAGGCTTCACCACTCATGCTGCCAATTCAGTTTCTAGCTAAACCAGTTTAAACTGAGCTTTTCTATAGCATAGTCCAGTTAACATTTTCCATAAAATAAACAAAACAACCACAAAAAAAAAAAAGGATTTTGTAGACCTGCAGTAAGTGCTGCATTGAAATACACGTTAGCAGGTGATGTAAAATTGTCACTCAGGATTAGAAATTAGATTTATTGATTCCTCAGTGGGTTAAAACCAGTAACTATATAACATAGTATGCACTTAATGAAAACATTTATTGTTTGTTATTAATGTATGTTCACGATACTATAATTTTTGAGATACATTCCATATTTATTTTAATGTGTTTACTGAATGTTTATTTAAAACTCTATTTTAGTAATATAAAGTTGGATATTTTGCCAAATCTTCCAAATAATCAGATTTAACGATTTACTCAGGAACTATGTATATTATTATATAAATATACACATGGTATATAGGGATTTTTTGGGGGGAGGGTGGAGGGAAGTTTGCAAAATATTTACACAAAACTATATACTAGGTTACCAAAGCTGTTTAACCAATTATTTTTTTCGCATGGAAGATTTAATATATTTAATTGCCATTAACTCATCTCCATTCTGTGGCTTAGACAATCAGAAGTGTTCTGTGTTGGTGTGAATGTTCACAGTGAGAATTAGAAATGAATGAGTAATTCCAGTTTTGTTCTTAGGGCACTTAGGAGTATTTTAATGCTTTAACAACTGTCTTACTGTTACACGATCTCTTAACACGTGCTAATAACCAACCAAGGTTCTTGGCTATCAGTATATTAATGAATGGCTTTGGAAAGCAATTATTCTTTTAAAATAATTGAATCAACTTGGGGATATAAGCAAAGTTCTAAAGGCAAAAAATGAAGATAATGTTCCGTGATGTTCAATGTTGAATTTGACATTTTTGTGGAGAAATATATAATCGTTTCCATATATCTATGTACTTGCAAAGTGTTCCAAATGCAGTTCGTGTACTTTTGGATCTGTGGATGTTCTAGAGCAGGTGTAGTCTCAGTAGTACCATCGTTAACTGTAATGAGGCAGTAGCTGCATAACTTTGTAGGCAAAAGTTACCCAAGCCTCATTGTAATCCACTGAGTAAAGTTTAAATCCATGAATTGATAGGAATCAGAACCTTAGTATAGCAAGATAATGTTTGTTTTGTTTTGTTTTTTTTCCTTTTGTTTGTTTTGTGTTTGTTTTCTTTTATTTTCCTAAAGAAAATGAATTCAACTTAATATTTTCAGCCTTATCCTAAAGAACAGGTAGTGGAGAGACTTATTTTAGTGCGAGTGTTTTTTCTCTGTGTGCACATGCAGTTTATTTGCACAAAGTAATTTAAGGAGGTTAACATTGCATTTGTGCAACTAATTAACTATACTCCACTATCTAAAAGTGGAGTTTACAGTATTTAATTTACTGAATAGTTATTTTTTTTAATTATGATTACTATGTTGACAGGAAGCCAGAATTTTGCAAGTCTTGATCAGGTTTTTTTTCTGTTTACAAACCAATTGTAGTCCTGCAGGATCGTTCTGTAGTGGTGAATGTCTAGGGCATAATAGGTCCTTATTGTATCACTCGTGTGTTAATTATTCTTGTGAAGGAATGTGGTATTAATTGGTTCATAATATAGTTAATGTGCCTTTAACAGTCTCACTTTTTCAGAATGGTAAATGGCTGTATGCTCACTTCTCTTTCCAGTTGCCATTTAAAAATGCATTTAGAGAGGGTTCCAGCACGGCTGCGTTTGACTGTAGCTCACAATTAGCGTAGGCTGTTAACGATGTGTTTTGTTAGACCATCCAGTCATGGGCTTTCTAACAAGCATTAAGCAGAGTTGCCACAGGTCAAATGTTTTAGTATCAAATTTTCCTTGCCCTGCCCTATAAATGTTACCAGGACACGCTGGGGTTTCAATTTGCCTTGCTCTGTTTTCTTCATAAAAACTCGGGGCTTCATAGTGAAATGGTTTTGTGCCCTTTTCTTTAAAGGGTTTGACTGTGGTCAGCATTAGGCCTACGAAGACAGAAGTCCTTCCAGAATGCTTCTGTTCTATTTCCTTTATTCCACAGCCTTTCAGGGTTTAGCAGAAAGAAAACCCCCCTGTAGTTTGTAAAATAACCACCTGGAGTTGCAACAACTCTGTTACAGTCACTGGTTTTGTAGCTACTTAAGTGTTTAATTTGGCAACAGTGTACAAATTCTGTAAGTATCTCATGAAATTTTTGGTACAAATAAGAATAACGCTTCTGATTTTGGGTACTTACTATGTTCACCTTTTCCTGACTTCAGTGGAAGCACAGTTAAGTTAAAAGGTCATGCTTAAGCCAAAGAAAGGGGTGTTTTCTTTTGGAATCATTTTTGTTTTTTTTTGAGTTAATTCCACCCCCCCCCCCCCCCCCCCCCAATGATTTGTGGAGCAATCGGGTAAAATTTAGTTTATTCTTTCCTTCTTCCCCCCACTCCCAGATTTGTTGAGATTTAATTGTTTGGTGGGGTTTTTTTTCTGTTTTGATTTATGCAGTTGAAGTTTTTGAATGAGGTGAAGAAGATAACAAAGTTTGAGCTGGTCATGGTCACAGTGATAGATGGCTCCAGTTTAAGAGAAATGGGATATTTAAGAGTCTCTTAAGATTATTATCAAGGTGTATGTTTTGATACTTGGTAGTGATTCTTTAATGCTTTAAAATCCCAAACTGAAAGTCCAATACAAAATAGATTTAAGAATTACAATTATTTCTGTATTCTGTATAAATAACTGGATGCTTCTGGAGGTTGAACCCTCTTGATTCCCAGAAGAGAGACCAGAATCAGAGTGACAACTTGGGGTTTTTTTCTGGTTATAGGTTTGGTATCTCTGCTGCTTTTTATCCCCAGGGTCTCTCTGTCAGTTAAGTTAGTCTGTTAGTGTCTCTGTAAACAAAAACTAAGTTAGCTGGTCATTATTTTTATTAGAACAGCATCCAGGGAGGATGTCTTGGTTCATGGTGCTTGTCTTGCCTTTCCAGGACTCTGTGCAACACTTAGTTCCCCAACTGCTGCTGGTGGTGTTTTTTGGTTTTTTGGTTTTTTTTCCTTTCCAGACTGAATATTTGTCTTTGCTCTTGGTATTTACCACTGCTACTCATCTTTTTGTCTGTACCTAGATAATTTGGAAACTATTTGCCATACACCTTGTAAACATGCTCCAGTCTTCATCATAAGTCTCTTCCTATTATTTCTAGTACCTCTTTAGTGAAGTAAATGAATAGTAGAAGATGGTGATTATGTGAGTGGGAGGCTTTGTTGAGGTATTTGACTTTGCAGAGAAGTGTGGAGATACCCCAACATGCACTTCTCCAGAAATGATGTGAGCACAGCTCCCTGGGATTAGGTCTGATCTGCTACCCAGGACCTCTTTATTTCCCCAAACAGACTGGGAGAAGGAGAGGGGAGATCTAAGAAGGTCACTCCTCTTGTGCCCTTCTGGTCAGAAGGGAGTGAACCAGAGGGACCAGAGCTCTGTCTTTGCTTAAACTGTGTTTCCTTTTTCCCCATCTGCCTCTCACAGATGCTGTCAATGTTCAACTGCTGAGACTTGGGGCAGAGTTGGCTTGTTCTTGCCCCTCTCTGGTAGCCATCCTCCCACCCTTATGTGCTTTAGTCCTATGGAACCAAGCTGTGTAGCAGCTTGAGGGGCTAGAACAGGGCTTGGGAGCGGCTGGTTCATCCTAACAGGGCATAGATTGAGATCACCACCTCTTGCCTCTCAACTAATATCTGTAGAGGAAGAGGAGTAAGTAGGTGTTAAGCTCAGCCTTCCTCTACTTAGGAAAAGACATGTGGCAAGGAGCACTTGGCATAAAACTTCCTTTGAACTGTTTAGCTGAGTTTTAAATCTGTTGTTCCTCAAGTGACAGCATTCAGCTTTAATATTCTCAGATACACAACTTATATGAAGTTGTAGCTCTAATTCTGTAGGAAGTTGGATATTTCTGTTGTTATTTAAAGGCTGTAAAGATTATGCAGCAAACAGACCTTAAGCCTGTATGTATTTTTTTAAAAGTTACATCATTACCTGCTCTGAAAGCTGATTTTCTTGTTTTGTTTTGTGTTTTTCCATTCTCCATTTGGGAGCTGTGACGTCAAAATGCTGCGTGGTGGAGCAACCTAAAGCTGTAGGGTTTGGAGGTTGTGTTTTGTTCCTCGTATGTTCATTTCTTTGACATTCTACATCATTGTGGCTGCAAAACTGAATTTTAAATTCTACTTTATGGCCACAGTCTTCCCTAGATTTTATTATTTTGCCACTTTAAAGACTAGTGGAAAAAAATCTTGATTCCCTGCTTATTTAACTCTTTAAAGATGTGGATTATCTTGAACGAGAACGGGGAATGCTGCACATCAGTTAATATAAGAGCAGCTGACTTCAGAATATATATTTTTATTATTATTTTTAAACTGGTGTTTTTGCAGTTAGGCTGATGAAGAGATGGGTGTGGAACCAGCAGCTTTCACAGGTTTGGGGTTCTTTTGTCTTTCTCTGGCTTTGTAGCATTACTGGTGTGATACCTTGAGTTATGTAGGCTCTGTGTAACTACAACCTTAGTAGTTCACCTTGAACTTTTGTTACCAAGAAACTCTAGAAGGACATGTTCCCAACCTTGTTTATAAGGTTTCTCACTACACTGACAACTTGGAATTTGCAGGAGAATTTTGCTTACTTTCCCCCATCTTTAAAAGAATCTACTGCAGAAACTTTGGCTGAATTGACCGTGAGGATTTCTTAGATTTTTTTTTTTTTTTTGCACCTTGTTTTATTGTGTTCTCCTTTGATTGAAATAGAGCCTTAATCATACAAATACCCTGATTTATTCCCTGTGCAGTTTATCCATCTCGGTCACCAGCACTTTTATTTTTGTAGAATACTATCTAAAAATCAGACATATTTTCTGATTTTTGGTAGAATTTACTTTGTAATTTTTTAAAATTATTTTATTTTGTTAAAGAAGAACTTTGCCAATCAAATTAATCAATTATAATGGAAGATCCTTATTGTCCTTCATTAGCAGTATTTAAATCAGAGGTGCAAAAAAAGAAAGCTACATTTAATATCAGTAGTTTGTGCTGTTAGAGATGAAAAACGTATGGGGTTAGGAGCAACTAAGAACTGGAGTTATAAATCCTCTTTGTGTGTTTGCCAAATGAGCTTTAAAAAGGAAAATATTTCCATATAGTGTTTAAAAAAAAAAAAGCTTAGACTAAATGAGTCAGCTTCAAATTGTGACCAGACAGATTGCATTACTTTTTCTTTACTGTATAAAATAGAACTGATTTAAAACTTATTTATGCACAGTGACAACTTAACGAGCATAGGTTGTCTTTTTCCACATAATTAGGCTATTTCCAATAAATATATGAGAAAAAATTCTTTTTATTTTTTATGACAGATATATAAAGTTGAATAGTGTCTATATATATTTTAATATCCTATTTGGTGTCTGAAGGATCTTTTACATGTTTGTTGGTCAAACTCATTTACTTAAAACAGCAAACTTTCCCACTGCTAATGAATTATTACTGAAGGGGGATTTTGTGAGTTGATCCATTCGGTAGGCTCGACAGAAATATCTGGATGTGTAATTTAACTTAAAAGTCAAATGTTGAGTATAGAATATTTAAATCATGAATCGGTTTTGTCTTGTTTCAGTATCTGTAAAACGGCTGCGGGTGTTTGAAGGCTGCAAAAATCGCACTTCTACCTCTTGTGTAACGTTCTTAAAACGATCTCCTTGGGCTGTGCCCTGATATTGCAGGGCATGAGAACACTTTAACCTGTGAAATTTCCTTTGCTTTTCCTGTTGGTGGTGGTTTTCTTTTTTTTTTTCTTTCCTGTCAGTTGTTTTCTGTGGAACACCGGGATGCCTTGTGGCTGGGGCTCGATTACCTTCACTCGTGTAAAGTAGCTTCAGGCAAACCGTGCGCACCAACACGTGGTTTCTACAGAGCAAAAGGTACAAACAAAGAGCTCATAAGGGTTGTGTTACATGTATGAAAGTCTCAGAAATGTAAGAATTCATGTAGAAATCATGGCCAGTGTAATTTTCTAGTATTTTTATGTATGTGATCGATTCCTTTTTATTTAAATAATCAACTGTGCCGTGTGTACGTCCCTAAAAATAAACAGTTACAGCTTCTAGCTTCTGGTTTTGTTTAGTTTGACTCATGCTATTGATCAGCTGCCGAGAGATGAATTTGGATTTGGTAATTCTGCCTTGAAAAGACATGTTCTGTGTTCTGCTCTAATGCGGCTACAACAATTAAAATCCTTCCTGTTTTATGAGCTTGGTTGTATTACTTTAGCAAAATCTCTGGGAGAAGAGTGGGTGGTTTTGGTCAGCATTTCATCATGTTTGGGTCTGCAGAATATTTTTTGATCCGGATGCAAGAGCACACGGAGAGATGACTTCTGAAAAACATAGAATTGCATCAAATAATTGAAAATAAAGGACAATCTTTAAGTATTTCATACCTGGGATGGGGGGGAAGTGTTGAATTTGGCATGTTTCTCCAACTGCATAACTTTCCCAAGCATCACAGGTCTTGTTTGGTTGAGCTAGAGATGAGCAGCTGTGAGCGGGAACAGAATGAGCTGGATGTCCTAAAAAACACTGAAGGACAACGCGCTTTGCAACCAACTTGGTGATCTTGGCTCCCCTCTCCCTTCCTCAATGAGTTGAATTCAAGTAACTTTAAGTGCGTGGAAACTCTTCCTATTCTGGAATTGCACACAGTGTGTGTCTATGTCCCCAGACTGGGATCACTCCTGGTTTTCCCCCTAGTAACACATGGAGCACAAGGCTGACTGTTCTCCATCGTTACTTAGGCTGTCGATGGGACTAATCCTGCCCTGTCGTAGTCTGGGAGTGTGCTGCTGGTCACAAATCAAGCGTGGCACAGGGAACAGAGGAGTTTGTCTTGTGGAGTCAAGTGTGACATTTCAAACCTCACCTGGGGAAAAAGTGCTCGTCCGTTTAGAACTTTAAATTTCTAAGCATTTTCTTTTGTGATGACCTGCAGGAAAAAAAATAGTTGATATAATTGCTTTTCAGTAGTGGAAAAATGTATAAAAATTTCCACAGTGCTTTGAAGAATTTAAAGATGCCTTAAGATAATTCAAAGATATAATTAAAATTTGTGAGACGTTCCCATATTTCACTGAACTCCACCTGCCAAAGATCTCACTATGAAGTTATTTGAGTTCTTTTCCTAGCTCAATTTTGAGCTCAAACCAACACCCCATAGACACTTTTTGATTTCTTTTTCCTTTCCATCCCAAATCCCCAAGTTTTTGCATTCCCCATATCGTGTAAGTGACCAGGGAACAATGTATTCTACTTTTCATGTGACGTGTACGTTAATGCCGCGGAGAAACTGAGAGCAGTGGTACCAGGAGCCAAATGTGACTCCAGTTTGGAGTCTTGTCTGTAAAAATATCTGACTAGGATAATGGAAGCAGATGGGCTTTGGTGGTTGGTTTTTGGACTGGAACTGTCTTCATCTACTTCAGCAGGACTCTGTTGTCGCTGCTGCTTCACACCCGTGTTTTATAAGCTTATTTTAAGTCACTGCAAGAAACCCCTCCTTTTTTTTTTTTCCCTGTCTTTTACATAGAGAAGAGGATTTCCAAAGCACTGTTCATTAGAGAAACATCCCTCCAGTGACTTCTCTCTCTGCTTTTATTCAAATACAGTTTGGTTGCTTTGATACTTGTTCCAAAACACCTGTAATGGAATCGTTGCAACTATTTTAGTGTGACTGTGCTGGCAGCTCGCCTGCGGACGTACTTCGGAAAACAGTCGTAGCAAAATGTTTTCCTCCTGGCCTCTTACCCCTGAATTAGTCTGGTAACATTTGGTATTTTATGTTGATTAAAAAAAAAAATTAATGTAAATTGAAACTATTTGAAGTACGTACTTGCTTGATAGGCTGCCTTTTGTCAAGCAGTTTGGTCACGCTGTTCTCATTTCAATTAATAGTCCCATATAAGAACTAAAACACTGTTTCCACACTCCTAACTCATTAGATTTACTGGGGAGACCTTTGATTTCAAGCTGATAAATCATACTGGGTATGTTTATATATATAATTCAAGAGTGTTTACAAAGATGCTGATGGGACTGGAGCATCTCTGTGAGGAACAAAGACTGATGTTCATAACCGCTTTTCTTCATTCAGAGTTGAGGATGTCACATCTCTTTCAGATTCAGCCTTTGACACAGGTATTGGTCACGACTGGATTATGCTTGGCTTGAGAATAGGGTCACTGGAAGAAATCAGACATTAGACATCAGCATCAGCTTCTCCAGCATGTCCAAAATAAGTAATAAATAGGACATGCCCTCAGTTAGCTAACCAAGCCCTGGAAAGCTGAACTCGCCTCACCCCATAATAATGTAGTCGCAAAAGTTTTATTTTTGAGTAAAACATTTGTTGTCATTGACCACAGGGCACGGGGAAAATGCTGCCTCTGTAATGACAAGCTCTGCTCGTGATAAAGTATGAGATGGGTGGACCAGAAGGGCAGAAGAAAGGCTGAGGTGACCCTGAAGCACATATCTCAGGCACTTGCCTGCCCACAGCCGGATGGCGATGATCTGTAGGCACGGGGATGAGCTGAGTCATTGGGCAAGGTCTGGAGAAGCTTGGGATGAGTAAAGGAGACCATTTTATCAACACTGACACCTCTTCCTTAACTGAAACCACTAAAAAGGAAGAGATTTATGTCTATGACGAGGTGAGAGCCTTATCTAATCCCATTGACAGCAGTAGTACTACCTAAGCGCTTAAAAATAGACATCACTTTTAGGTAACATTCTGAAATGATTAAACTTCTGTAAAAGACATTCCTTAAGGCAAATCAGCTTCTAATCCTTCTCATGTCCTACTATTGTCTGAATATCTACATACAAAAGCTTCTGCCCTTCTCCTTGATGTGTGCGATCTAAGGTGATTGCCTATTAACAGCGTCACCACTCAGCAAAGAAGTTGTTTGTGAACAAAAGGGTCTTTGCATCAGGATTAAATCTAATGTATCCACTCTACCCGGTGTCTCTTCCTAGAAGCATGATGGTTTTTCTTCTCCGTGGCTTTGTTCTGGATATGAAGGCAGTGAAGCTTTATTCTTGGAGCGTGGGGGTTATTCCCTTTACATCAAAGGTGACCCACATAATAATTGGGCAGTATCAGACAGGTTTCATGACCAGATTTAAGGGAGAAATCTGCAACAAATATATTGTAAAAGAGGAACTGGTGATGGTTTTAAACTAAGAGGGAGATTCAGAATGGAGAGAAGGAAGAAATTTTTGATGCTGAGGATGGTGAGAGCCTGGCCCAGGTTGCCCAGAGGGGTGGTGGCTGCCCCATTCCTGGAACCATTCCAGGTGAGGTTGGCCACGGCTCTGAGCACCCTGCTCTGGTTGCAGATGGCCCTGCTCAGTGCAGGGGGGTTGGACTAGATAAGCTTGAAAGGTCCCTTCCAACCCAAACCAGCCTACAATTCCATGTAAGTGCTCTTGAAGATGTTGTTACAGACACTCGAGGCAGGTCATGAAATGAAATGCAAATAGCAAGTCATTTAAGAATAACAAAAATAATTTAACAATTATATAAGATAGAAAAGATGGAGTAACAGTTGAATAGTCAGTAAAGCAAGACAGCTGGTAAAGAATTTTTTTTTTTCTTTAATTTTTACATACTACAAAGGCTGCAGCCAGGTGAGGATCATCATTAACGCCTGTAACAAAGGGATAAATAGCTCTGTCTTTAACAGGTAAGAAATCAGTTAATGCATAGAAATGCAAGACGTTTTAAAATGGGCTGGATCTCATGAACTTTGTTGTCAAGTACTTGTGGTATTCCAGATGGTGAGAAGATCTGAGGTAACCTTAATAATGAAACTCCTGACGGTGGCCAGCATACCAGGAGACCAGTGAAAGGCAAGTGTGCTTCTGTCTTTAAAATGGAAAAAAAAAATAAATAAAAAATAAAGGATTATAATAGGCCAGGTATTTGGACTTCAAGTCCCACAAAGATACTGGGACATAAAGTAAAAGCCTGTCTTCTAAGCACTGAAAAGATGGACTAGGTGACCTTTAAAGGTCCCTTCCAACCCAAACCATTATGATTCTAATGAGGAGAGTCCCAGTTAACCTGTGTGAAGCTTTCAGCCCAATCTAATTCCACTGTATGACAGAGTTGTAGATAGCAAAGAAAAAAAAAAAAAAGTAAATTGAATTTAAAAATAGATAAAGTTGGAACTTTTTTCTGTGACAGTTTTGTAAGCAGTTTTAGAACATGCTCTAGAATAAGTACCAGAATAGGTGCAGAGATTTATTCAGTGGTAGGTATTGAAGATTTAGTATCCAAGCAGAACTAAATGGGCTGTGCCATCCCTGCACTGATAATACTTTTACTGGAAAATCATGGCAGGGTCTCTTCAGACTTCAGTAAATTCAAGCTGAGTTCCATGATCACAAATTCATAAGTGAAAAAAAACCCCTTCTTTGAGAGGGTTAAACAATAATCATCTAGTGGTCAGTGACAGCATAAGGAAACGCTGCTCAGTTCTGTGAAAGATTTGGGGATTACTGGGAAGCACAAGTGGGTTTGGGATCAACAGCACCTGGCTGTCTTGAAATAGGCAAAAATCCATCATGGGATGTCCAAAGGCAGCAGTAGACAGCAGCATGTCCAAAGTAATCCCTCTGATCTTCCCTGATAAGGCAGGAGCCGGAGGGCTCTGACGGGGTTTGGTCCTTGCTCTTCAATTTATGTCGACAGCTGGAGTCGGTCCAGCCGAGAGCGATGGAAACCATCAGCAGGTCGGGAATGAATTAGGGGAGTTCAGACCAGAGAAGAGGAGATGAGTGGAGACAGGGCTTTTCAAACATCTCCAGGCATCCTGCCAGAATGGAAGGGCATTGTGTCTCTTCCCTCTGTGGGGTCTGTAGGGTTAAATTACAGGAGGAATTTTATAATTTAGGAATATAGCTACGTAAGAAAAGGTTTCATTTTAAGAGCAGGGATGCACTGAAAAAGATGTAGGAACCTTTATAAGCTTTTTATTTTTTGGAAGTGTTTAATACCCAGCCAGGCAAGTATGTGTCACATTTGCCTCCTCATTGTTGTGTGGCCACAAATAATTTTTACTTAAAACTCTGAAAAGCTGCCTTAAAAAAAAAAAAAATCCAACACCTCTGTTCTTGTTTACCTCAATTCTGGAATTTGTCTTCGCAAATATTAATTTTCTGTGTCTAAATGTTAGATGGGAAAACAAAACATCAGAATTTCATTTTTTTCCTTATTTCCCCTTGTAAAAACTGGGGGAAAAAAAAAAAAAAAAAAGACTGAGAATAATAAAAAAAAAAATTAGCTTTTATAATTTTTTGCAGTGTCACATGGGGGAAAAAAAAATAAAATTAAATTCTCCTGTAGGGAGAAGTAGTAATCTTTTATTGACAAAACCCTGCTTTTTTTTTATGACCAAAAAAAAAAAATCTAATATTTAAGAGGAATAGTGAAGTGAGACCTGGTGCTGCATGCCTTGCTAGTTTGAGTAATTCAAAGAATTTGATTTCTCAGAGGAAAACCAAGCACTGCTTGTTTCTGTGTCTGTAAACTATGGTTAGAGCCACCTGGCATCATTTTACTTTCAACTTCAGAGTTTAGATAAGCAATTTGGGAGCTCAAATGTCCAGTCTTCAGGGGCAAGGAAAGATTTTTCTGTATTTTAAAACCGTGTAAATTGCTGTTTAATGAACAATTTCCTGATGTTTGGAGTGGAAAGAAAACGTCATTTTGGGAAATCTCTCTGATGGATGATGATCTTTTGTTCATTCAAATGCAGGTTCCTTCAACCCTTTCATAGGTCTCTCTATAAATTAAAACTTTTATTAGCTCATCACATATAGAACTTCCTTTATTTTAGACCCATGACATGTAGTTCCTGAGCAGAGAAATAACTCATCCATCTGTAGGTAATTAATTTATTATTTTTCTAGATATTTCTGTCTCATTTTTAGTGACCTTTCAGGGTATCTTGGACAATCCACTAATGTCAAGATAATTAGGGCAAGTCACAGCATCTAAAAAAAAGAGTCGTTAGTTCAAGAACAGAGGTCGATGGTTGCTTCTCTGAGGTGTCTGCATGATGCTAGTCCTGAGCACTGACAGACACCGTAAGATGAGCTGCAAGGGGCTTACAGTTAAATGACAAGATAAAAGGTCATCTCGTCCAACCCCTCTGCAGGGAGCAGGGACATCTGCAACTAGAGCAGGGTGCTCAGAGCCCCGGCCAACCTCACCTGGAATGGTGCCAGGGATGGGGCAGCCACCACCTCTCTGAGCAACCTGGACCAGGCTCTCACCATCCTCAGCATCAAAAATTTCTTCCTTCTCTCCATTCTGAATCTCCCTCTTTTCAGTTTAAATCCATCACCCCTTGTCCTGTTCCAACAGGTCCTGCTCAAAAGTCTCTCCCCATCTTTCTGACAGGCCCCTTGAAGGTACTGAAAGGCCCCCAGAAGGTCTCCCAGGCTGAACCCCCCCAGCTCTCCCAGCCTGGCTCCCAGCAGAGGGGTTCCAGCCCTCCCAGCATTGCTGGGGCTC
>JANIJG010020438.1:0-26775 GCA_024611175.1 Megaceryle torquata
ATGATCTGGATGAGGGGATTGAGTGTACCCTCAGTAAATTTGCAGATGACACCAAGCTAGGTGGGTGTGTTGATCTGCTAGAGGGTAGTGAAGCTTTACAGTGGGACCTAGACAGGCTAGATCAGTGGGCCAAGGTTAACTTCATGGAGTTCAACAAGGCCAAGTGCCAGGTCCTGCACTTGGTTCATAACAACCCCATGGTAAACTACAGAGTTGGGGATGTGTGGTTGGAAAGCTGCAAGTTGGAGAAGGACCTGGGGCTATTGATCGAGAGTCGACTAAATATGAGTCAGCAGTGCACACAGCTGGCCAAGAAGGCCAATGGCATCCCAGTTTGTATTAGAAACACTGTGGCCAGCAGGAATAGGGAGGTGATCATCCCCCTGTACTTGGCACTGGTGAGGCCATGCCTTGAATATTGCATTCAGTTCTGGGCCCCTCACTATAAGAAGGACATAGAAGTGCTGGAGTGTGTCCAGAAAAGGGCAACAAGGCTCATGAAGGGCTTAGAGCACAAGTCCTATGAGGAGTGGCTGAGGGAGCTGAGGTTGTTTAGTCTGGAGAAGAGAAGGCTGAGGGGGAACCTTATCACTCTCTACAACTACCTGAAAGGAGGTTGGAATGAAGAGGGGGACAGCCTCTTCTCCCTGGTGATGTGTGACAGCACCAGAGGGAACGGATGCAAACTGCAGCAGGGAGGTTTATGCTGGGTATTAGGAAACATTTCTTCACAGAAAAGGTTATCAAGCATTGGAATGGTCTGCCTAGGGCAGTGGTGGAGTCACCATCCCTGGAAGCATTTAAATGATGTATGGACACTGGTGCTCAGGGACATGGTTCAGGGGTGAGTTTGCAGTGTTGGGTCAAAGGTTGGACTAGATGATCTTGAAGGTCTCTTCCAGCCAAAGACATTCTGTGATTCTGTGGAAGGGTTTAGAAGGTAATTTTGTTCCTAAGAAAGTTGTCCAACACATGCAGTGCTATCAGAGAGATACCATGAGAGCATGCTTCTCATGGGCAGGGGAGAAGACGGGTAGCCTATGTATAACTGAGGCAAAAGCCAAGGTAGAGAAGTATATCTGTTTGGAGAGGTAAGCCAGATAGATCTTATTTATATGGATCATAGGATAGAGGTGGGTGGGTCATAAGCAAAACACCTGGGAGAAGATTGATGCTACCTGAGGATGATTAGTTGCTGTTGTTTCTGTCTCACTGCTGGAGGCTCTTCAGGATTCTGAGGATCAAAAAGTTGGTCTCTTCTGTCTTTCATTGAACAAGCTGTTTCTGCTTGTAGAGTTTGGAGTAGGAGTCTTCTTTATCAGGTTTGGCTTTTAGGGGAGGAGTTGGGCTTGGGGATCAGAGTACATGTGGTTGTACAATGTAATCTCTCAGACAAGGTACTCTACCTTATTTTGTAGGCTATGATTAGGACATCTTCTCTTTCCTTCTGGTAGTGTAAAGGGAAATTATTAGGTTACTTCACACCAAAAAATAATAACTTGACCTCTATGCTAAAAAAGATATTGGGGGGTTGCAGGGAGGAAATGGTTGCCACTAACCCAAGCTGTTAATGGTAACTGTGGGATCTGCATGTATGGGCTGGCAGAGGACCCTTGTGGTCCTCTTGGTTGGCTAATGGTAACCAGATATCAGTTAAAGTTTAAGGCAAGTTAAGTGTGGAAACTTTTTAGCTTTTTAGCAGGGGATCAGAGTAGGTTATGACAGCTCATAGTAATGTCACTCTCTAGTCTTGAAAGCTGATCTCATAGTTATTAATCACTAGATAGTCTTGGTCAAAACTTAAAATTCTGTGTTATTTTTAAGCCCTCTGAGAAAGAGAGTAAAGGAACATAAAACTTGTGAGAAATTGAGAAAAACAGTTGAGATAACACCTCTTACATACTTGTATTCATACTCTTCATTTACTGATGTAGACAAATACAAAAAAGTCTGAAAAAATAGAAATGCATGCTAATATTAGTATTCTCTTGGACTTTTTCAAGGGTACTAGAGTTCTAGGGGGAAGGCAGAAAATCTCCAAGGAAATAATGCAGCTCTTAAAACAAAATAATTAAAATCTCCAGTTATTGTTAGGACAAAGAAAGAGCTAAAAATTAACATCAGCACTGAGTGTGCCAAATATTGCCAGTCGAGGGGCTTTGGAGCACCAATACTTGACTGTTGGCTTTCCTTGCTGGACCATAACCTGGTCCTTGAGTTACTCTGTGCAGTGTGTAAATGTTTTTCTGAGGAGAGAGAGAAAGATATGTGACCTCCACTTCTTTAAAAACTACAGGGAGGACCTGTCCTGGACAAAAAGTGACTTTTCTCTGTGGAGGATCCCCAGCAGGTGGAGAACTTCATACACTATCTGGGAAGAGGTAAGTACTTGTGTTTGAGATGGTTCTCAATTGCTTGGTATCTCAGGTGTTGACTTGTGCCAGAGAAAAGCCTGACTGACCAGGCTGGTGCTGCTACTGCAGCCAGCAGTGATACACAGAAGTGTGAGCAATGTGCTTGTCCTAACTACAGTTTAGTGATCAGAAAACCTTCTCATGAGTGTTTCATTCAGCCTTTGCTTGCTGTGTGATACAGCAACTCCTTGGGGAAGCTCATTTCAGTGATTATTTTTCACCGACTTCCAAATGCTTGAGTTATCAGGTAATAAATTATTTGAATGAATAATAACACAAATACCAGAAATCTAAAGTCAAGTGGAGCCAAAGAAGAAGAAACTGTGAATCTGTACCACCTGTGGGATACAAATGTGGAATGCCAGGGACAGATACAAAACCATCTACATAAATCCTAATTTACTCCAAGCCAATTTTTTTAATCTTTTGTGGACTTCAGCATGTATGAACAACATGATGGCAGTGAGTCTTGCTTCAGTACACAGTGCTTCTTGGTTTGTTCAAAGACAGAAAGAAAGGAGAGCAGAAATCTGACCAAATTGACACAATTTATTTCCCTGCTCTCCCCCCACCGCCCCACCCCCCCGGTAATATTCTTTTCAAATAGTGGAATTGTTCAGTTACACTCCGGTGCAAATTGCGGCTGTTCAGGGACTGTATTGGCTAAACTTTTGACAAATATTACCATCTGCTGGGCATGTCCAGCAGTGCAGCTTCTAACCGTTCATTCCAGCCCGAACAAGGCATTAGGTCTCCTGACTTGGAAATTCCTCTGATTTTCTACCAAAGATAGATACTTTGACTTGATCAGTTCAGCAAAAACTGGAGATTTACATCTTTGAGTGAACTTAGTACTGAGGGACCTCAGTTTGTGTTTTGGTTTGTATTTTCATGCTTAGAAACCCTGCCTGTGTGGGATTTACACAAAATATGCTTATCACTTCTCAGTACTTTTTGCTACTTAAAAATGCATGCGATATGTGGTGCCTGGGGTGTTGAGCCAATAGCTGATCCTACAGCTTGCCTTGATCATACACCCTGAGCATGGAGAGCTGTTGTCTCAACCCACTAGACCTACTAGCGCTGCTTGGGATGCAGTGGGAGGGTAAGCTTCTGCATGGGACACCGACCATCATTTCAACCTGTGCCACACATGGTCAAGCTTGACCACTGGTTAAAAACACACCAAATTACAGTTTTTTTCATTCTGTTCCCTATCCTAGGTTAGAACTGGGGGAAATATTGTGCTTTTCGGAATGGTTTAGCAACTAGGGCTGCAAGACTGTGATGCAGAGATGAAGTATTTCCCTATAAATCTCACAGAAGCTTTTAGTCCTCTTGTGGACATCAGGTTTCTCAGTTGCTGGCTGGTAAGCAAGCATGATATTGGCACTTTGAGCATTCTCTCCATGTAGTAGAGTTGGTTGGTACCTGTGGCTCTGCAGCTGTTACCAGTTTATAAATAATTCTTTATATTGTGGTTGAATTCCCCAGCTTCTTTGTGTTTCAGCTTGCTCTGGAGTGCTCTAAGGCTAAGCCAAAAGGATGGTGAGAGGAACAGCTGTCCTTCCCCTTGGACTAAAGGGAGTTGCTGAATGCTCTTTTGTTTAGTAATATTCACAATAATAGAGTGGGGTGCTTGGAAGATGGACCTAGCTGACCAAGAGAGGCTTTGCTGGGACTCCTGGGGCAAGTGGATGCCAGGATGCTGTGTGATATCTATTTTGAGGGAATAGCAGCAGCAGCTGCCTACAGCTAAGAGGATAGAAAGCAAGACCTTCTGGGCAATAGTGTGACAGTGTGAGGGGTGGGGGGGGGGTGTGTGTCTCATTCATTTGATTCTTCACTTCTCAAACATCAGGCTTTTGTGCTTGTTTGGATGCAACAGTGTCTGCTTGCAAGGAAACATCATTCCCAAATCTAATTTTACCCTCCTGACTGGAAAAGGCCTCCCTCCACCCACCAGTATTTTGAGTTTAGGTTGACTGCTGGCTCCAGCAGTGACAGGAGAGGGCAGCAGGTCTGGCAGCCCCTTACATCTGTGCTGCTCCAGGTGCTTGATTTCTGCCATTTCCTCAGTGCACTCTTCCTCATGCAGTGATTCTGTGTCTGACTTCTTTGCCCATGGAGAATGGTGTTTACCAGCAGGTACACCCACTGGTACAGACAGAAAGGATGAGATCTGTATGAGCATCTGTCTTTCAAGGAACAGTGCCTCTTGCAAGAGTATCAAGCCTATTTCAGGGATATGAATTTTTTCCCGTCTTTCCTTTTTTTTTTTTTTTTTTTTTTAATCATAGCTATTTTTGAAAGACATGTAGGAGGCTTTCCTGGTTTTATAAGGATACTAGCTGAAACCAAGTTTTAGAGCACTTAAGAGCCTCATTTTCCACAGTTGTATGAAGCCTCGCAGGACTACTCAAACTCAGGAGGTCCTCATGTTTAGGAATACCAGAAAAAACTCGTGGACGAAACCAATACTTCACAGTACAATTACACATATTTTTTCCTCTTTATCCTCACAAAGATTGTCTCACCTGACCTGAAGAGTCCAGACCAAGGAGCCACTCCACCATACAGAATTCCCTCCCAGTGTGCCCACCCAGCATCAGGTTGATTATGTTTGGCAACTGAAATGGCTATAAGCCCCCTCCAGCAGTAGAAGAGGTGTGATGAGCAGCAAAGATGCCAAAATTGTTGGTTGACAATAAAATAGCTCCTTGAGGAGCTATTTTGTTTATGTAGTTTGGATCTGAGTAAATGAATTTTGACCGTTCTCATTGTGCTGGGGGCACTGTCCCCTGTGAAGGAGCCAGGTGGTGTGACCCCATGCCTGCCTGTTCCTCCTCTGCCCATGCCTAGCAGTGGCCCTCCACCCTTATCCTTTGGCAGCCTGGAGCAATCTGGCCTGGCCTAGTGGAGCAATCCTGCATCCAAGTGCCCTCCTGTCCTCCTGTATCACCAAAATATAAGATAATTTTTCTACCTCTAGAGGACACTGTGGCCTGCCACATACTCCCTCGCCCACAATGGGAGGCAGCAGCCCTGTTCAGTGCCTACCTGGCAGAGGTGATACAAACCGCCACTGGTCCTATCAAACCCAGGTTAGGAAGGGGTTGGGTGGTCATTCAGGCTTGAGTGCTTCTGCCACCAACTGCTGAACGTCAGGCACACTTGTCCTTCTTCACCTTGTCTGTCATCCTATAAACCCATGAAACCCTGATGCATTCTGAGGCTTGCCAGGATGAGGCAGGGAAGAAGAGCTTTGTAGGTGTGGGAGGACATTTTCTTGCTCTCAGCACACATCTGTCCGGAGGTCCTCCAGATTTTCCCTCTTCAGTCCACTGAAGGGATTTCCTTTCTTCTGGGTCTCTGATTTTGATCCCACTGCTGTTTCCCCCAGCCATGATAGCTGTCAGACAGGGAACTGTCAGGCAGAACACAAGCCCAGAGAGGCCTTCTCTTTACTGTAGGGCTGCACTTGTTTTCATCTGCTTTCTTGTCTGTTCACAAGTCTTGCTGACTTAGGCTTGTCCTTGTCTTTTTTTTTTTTTCCTTCTTCTTCCCTGGTGGCTCATTCTGGTATTTTTCATTACAACGGGGAACAACTTAGAAATTTGCTAAAAGATGCCTTTTTGTGTTTAAAGGAGTTAGGAGGTACATGAGCAGAATTACTTTTTAAGTAGTGGTGTTTGATCAGGAGGTGGTTGTTTACCTGTATGTAGACAGTTAAGTGTGTGATCATACAGCAGCAGTGCTACTAGGGGAGATGCAATACAGCTCCAAGTTATTATGCCATAGGTGTCCTGGAGCCTCACTGCTCCTCCTTGCAAGCTCCTTCCAGATTGCATACAATGGCTTGTTTTGACAGACTCCTCATCAGCAGAGCCAAACTGTGATGTTCTGCACGGGGGCACAAAGGAATGCAGCTGGGGAGATCTCTCTGTCATGATTGTGATGTTCAGCAGTTGTGAAAATAATAGTGGTCCCCTCTCAGCATGTGTGTAAGTAATGTTAGATACCCAGTACCAATAAGGCTGATGTTTTTAAGTCTTGGGTTGCTCCTTGCAGGTGAAGAAATATCCTGGCTTTGAGAGTATCCAGCAGTAGAGTTATCTCATTTTTAATTTAATTGAGTTGAACTTTTAAATTTAATTGAATCAGAAATGAGGCTGTTCGGGGGGAGGAGGATTTCTATTCCATACCAAAGTTTGGCCATGGTTTGAGCATCCATGGATGAATAAGGGCTGACTTCTTCTCACAAACTCCGTCCTTCCCATGAAGAGTGTCTCCATCTCTAAGTCAAATCTGAAATATTTCAGAGTTTTTCCAGAGTTTCACAATAAGATCACAAGTTCATTGGAACCTGCCACTGAAAGCAAAACCAGGCAAGAAATACCAAAGAATGAATCATGACCCCCAGTGACCCCAGGTTGCTGCTGAATTTTGGATTCTGCTGGTGACAGACTGTAGGCTGCAGAGCAGGAAAGCATATTGGGGTGGGGTATGCAGGGGGAATTATTTTTTTACATGCAAATAAGGATGCAAATTTTTCTCAAATTATCTATCTTTAATTTTTGAGAAAAATTAGGGAGGGAAGATAGAAAGGAATGCAAAAGAGCATTTTATAACTGCCAAAGATGGGCACATCATTGGTTTCCAAGAATTTTGAGGACTAGCAGCATAAGAACTGTGGAAGTCATAAAGCTGGGCACAAGACAACAGTAGTGAAGGCAGGAGCAGATGGTATTGCTCCTGCTTTGACATCACAGAAACCATCTGAAGAAGTCCTATGGAGCAGGAAGAGATGAGGTTGCTGTTTCCTATCAAATGCAGGCACCCAGAAGCACTAGTGTGCTATTGTAGATATACCAGTTTCAATGCTGCTTTGCTGCCCTGTGTCCACAATCCACCTTTCCTCTGCCAGGGAGGTGGACGTGATGCAGCAGCAGCAACCTCAGTGCTTAATGCAGGCACTGACCTTTCCCACAAACTCTTTTCTCTGCAGCTCTCAGGACATCTGTTGGCCCCGGAGAGTCTTGAAACAATGTGGGTTTCCTGGCCCTCTATGTGGTTTTTCCTCTTATAGGAAAATATATGCTAGAATATCTGCAGTGTTTTCCAGTTGCTTTGTCCTAGTGTTAGCACGTGTGCATTGTGTCTGCAAGGGAACCTGTAATGGTGGAAAGTCATGATGAAAATGAGATTATTTAAAGGGATATATGTAGGGACAAGCTGTCTTGCCCTGTATGGAAGGAGCTTTGCTGTGCTTCCCACGTAAGTTGGGCAGGTTTCTCTCAACAGCAGATCTCCTCAGGGCTTTTTAACTCTATTCCCTTGCCAGTCTCTGTGCTTGTACCATACCCCATCCAATACCTCTCATAGTCTGATCTGCTGCAGACTGTCATCTTCCACCCACATCTTTTCCTGAGCTCAATATCTTATGAAAGTTTATCTCTGAGATGTCTGTTTTGAAAATGGTACTGGCAGAGCTACTGCTTTGCTTGTTAGCCTGTGCCCATCATGGGATACCCTGTGTCAGCCTGACTTGAGTGCCACGGATAATTTTTCTACTGCTGTCATCACATATTTTAGAACATTTTCCTCCTGTGAAGACACACAAATTCCAAAATCCTAGTCAATTCTTACTGAACTAAGCAAATCAAACATTTCAGATTCCATTATAAGGCAGCTTCTGCAAGCCTCTGAATCACATTTGTGGGTTGTGCTTTTTTACACCCTTTCTAATTTTTCAATATCCTTTTTACAATTGTAAACCAGGACTGGACAAAATATTTCGGTATTTGGTCTTGCCAAAACTGTGTACAGAGTTTAAATCATTATAGGATGTTTTTTAATTGTTTTAAAACCCCATGATCTATGAATGCTAACATTTAACAGTCTTTCTTAATATGATTCCTTCTGCTACCTCAAACATCCTGACTAAATCCTTTCCCCTAAAATATTACTGTCTGAGGTTTGATTAAAGCTGTGAAGAATGTGTGTGAAAATGGTTCTGGTAAGTGATTGTTCATGGGAACTGGGAATTATCGCTGTTTACATTTTTTTTTAATTTCCCCCAAAGGTTTGATGTGAAGTATGGAGATCTTTATTTTCTACAGGAGCCAGCTGAGTCAAGCAGCTGTGGGGAGGAGGAGGGGCAGGGTGGAGTTTTAGGGCAGGTTTCTCTAAAACTGCAAGAGGGAATATTTTTAAACCAGATAACTGTCCATGCACTTGTGTTCTCCAATTTGAACAGACAGGTTAAAACCCAGCCACACTGTTTCTTTGTGGCTTCTGTCTCTCAGGGCATCCTCTGGCTGGAGTTTGATTGACTGGGAAGAAGCAGGATTTCATGTTCACTACTACAAGCTCATTCATTTGGTAACACTATCTGTGATCCGCTTTGAAATCCCCAAAGCAAGTGTTAGTAGCTGGGTCCCAGGAAAAGTGATACGGCAGGACTGGCCCATGGGGAGGCCAGTTGCCTAGCATTGTGCTCAGTGTTGTGAAACAGTTGGCCAAGCCATTGGACTTGCTCAGCTAAATGAATTAAGTAATTGCACAGCCCTGCAGAGAATATTAGTGAGGAATTTCCATATTGCAGCTCTTGATATTCCCGCCTCGCAGCCCTGTTACCACAAATATAAGGCTTTGGCTGAGCAGGCAGTAATTTGATATTAAATGAGATTCTTATTAAGCAGATGCAATGAAATAAGGCAGAGTTTTATATTGCATTAGTCAACTAAATGCTTTTTATTAGCATTCATTAGGATGAGGGATAACTGAGTGTAGGGTATTCTTTAGCCAAAACTTGACCCTTTGGAAGGAGGGTAATTAAGCAGCTAAGAGCTTGGGAATAGGAGCTAGGCCACACACAGCAAATGTACAGCAACTCTCTGTCCTCCCTCTTCTGGGAACCGCCTCTGCAGAAGAGGTTCTGAGGAAACTTGGGGGATGTCTTGCTCTGCCTGGGGAAGAAACTCCTCCTTGTCTCATTCTCCAGGTGTTAATTTGACAAATCACAAAGGCCTCTTGGAAAGTAAACCATTTGCAAAGGCGTATGTTGCTCTTTCTTTCAGTCTGAGTCAGCCACAGAAATCATGCTGTGAATTTATTTTTTTTTTTTTTTTTTTTTTGGATCACGGAGCTTCTTAGGAAAGGTGGTATAAAAGGAGACAAATTAAAGCTCTGACTCTTAAATCTGTCCTGTCAACAAATGTGCACAAACTTACATGTTAGTCAAAGCTGGTTCCACCAAGGTTGCAATGACCATGTCAGTAGCTTCCCCACAAGGATACCACTTGTCCATCAAAGAAATGGAGCCAAGAACTGGTGGAAAAGCCACCCAAAAATCAGATGTGCCTCTCTGCCAGCCCATGCTTGTTATGTAACAGTAAGCTGTGAACTGCATTATCCAGCTTGCTTTTGTCCTGTTTAGGCTTCTCCGTATTAAGCTTTGTCTCCTTTTCTCCTTAGCCTGTACATGATGATCAATTAATTTTTATTCCGTCTCCTCTGTACACTTTTATCCCTCCTTATTAGATGCCCTAAGCCCTTTACCCATGAGATGATTAGTCAAGCTGTTTTTGGTTTTTGTTTGGTTTGTGGGGTTTTTTTGTATTGGTTTTCTACTGCCAGGGAGAGTTCGGCAAAAGAGAGCAATAATTTTGTGACAATTCCCAGTGCTTGGTGTGCATGTGAATTTGGGATGGGTGGCTTGCATCTTGTTTGCAGTGAACTGAGAACTCTCTTCTGGACTTGTGGACTGGCTTTGGTCTTCTTGAATTTGAAAACATCCCCAAAGCCTATTTGGTTTGGAAGAGAGAGAATTTGGCCAATGCTGAGGCTTTGGCAAAGCTCCCCTCCTAAATAAATGCGGTGATAAGTGACCATGGTAAATTGTGAGCCCTGATGAAGATTCTGGGGTACAAACTGGTGGGTGGCCATCTGTCTAGACCATTCACTAGCTCTGTGAATCCAGTCCACAAATGGACATCAGGTTTTTCTGTTTCTCCAAAGCTGAAACTAGGTTCCACCTGTGAATTGAGACTAGGTATCCAGATCAGGGATAGAGGGGGTTTTTTTTTGTTTGGTTGGGGGGTTTTTTTGTTGTGGTGGTTTGTGGGTTTTTTTGAGGGTTGGTTTGGGTTTGGTTTTTTTTTTTTGGTGGGTTTTTTTTGGGGGGGGGGGGGGTTTTTGGGGGGTTTTTTTTTTGTTTGTGGGGTTTGGGGGGGTTTTTTGGTTGTTTGTTTTGTTGTTTGTTTTTTTTTTTGTTTTTTTTTGTTTGTGTGGGTTGGGTGTGGTGGGGTTTGGGGTGGTTGGTTGTTTTTTCCAGAAAAAATAAAAAGATCAAATAGAAAAATTTCTTCCTGGGAGCTGCACACAGCTCTTCTTTTTTTTTTTGTCTCAAGGGAACTGAGATTCTAATTGAGGACTCACCCGCAGATGAAGTGGAGTAGCTGGGTAGCCTAAGGTCTCCATTGTGGTACAGGGAAACTGGTGGATGGGTGACCTGAGAGAAGTGACCAGGCAGGACCTGGCCCAGGTTGGGGAACCAAGATGCAAGAGAAAGCAAGAAGAGCTTAAGTCTTGTGCAGATTTTAAAGGGGAAACATCAGATAATGTCATCAGACTAAAATTTTGTCTTCCTCCGGTAGTTTAGTTATTTTTCTTTTTTTAAGGTATGAAAATGGAATTTTATTATCAATCACAAGTACTGCTATTCTCACAACAATAAAAAATATATACAGATTAGTAAACATAGCATAGAGAACTGATGCTGTAGATACACTGTTGTTTAAAAAAAACCCAATTAATTTCTGATTTTGAGTGAATCAGGTTTTCTTAGAGTCGAGAGAAGTATTCTGGTAAAAAATATGGACTGCTCCTGCCAGATGCTTGTGTAGTATCAAGATGGTCATTTAGTGTATTGTGCTTGATGTGCAGTCCAGTTCTATGATTTACACTGATGAGGTTATTTTTTCAGTTTATAGACATAGCATATGGCTCTTCTCCCTTGTCATCCCAAAAGCTTTAGACTGTGTTGCTCCTCAGATATTTTTTTTAACTGCCTCCTGAATAGAAATAAATAGTTACCATATTGATGCTTTTTTGAGTAAACAAACGTCAACACCAGAAACATTTATTCCGTGTTACTTCTGAAACAAAATTACAAAAAACCAAGAACATGCTGGGCTACTGTTCCTGCATTTATACACACTGTCATGCTTAGAGAATTCCCTAGCACTGAATAGCATTACATACATAAAAACATGGGCTAACCATGTAAAGGCAGTATTTCAGATTATGCAGTGAAAGTACAAAAGTTTCCCCTTATGATGTTTTTTGATGATCTTAGGAATTTATAGACGTTGTTTGAAGACTGTTTAACTGTGTAGCTTCCATAGAACCTTGGGCTTTCTATAATCTGAGTTCCTCTGTGCAGCAGGTAAATAATATTTTCCACTGGTGCTGTCCTGGCTATCTCTTATTTGCTGCTTTTCTACCCAAGGAATAAAACTTCAGAGGAAATTGTATTGCTTGTGCATTAGAGCAAGTTAATCAGGGGATACAAGTTTTGGATTTAGTATTTACTGAAGTTGCTTAGTACAGTGAGAACTTTTGAATGGAAACATCCATCTATCCATGGCAGGCTTTTTGGAAAAGTTAATGGTACCTTCTGTATTCTAGTAAAACACCTCAGTGTGGTAAATGTTGACTTGCATCTATTACAAACAAACAACAACAAAAAAAGTAAAACAAAGAAAAGGTCCCTAGCTGTGAAGAATGTCAAGTGAATGAACATTAGAATTTAAAGAACATGCAGGTTTTTAAAAACCACTCTACTGTCCTCCCTCCTAAAAATCTAGAAAAATAAATTAACTGGTTATGGTTACACATACTGTATACACTTGAAGATTCCACACTCTCTAGTCACTGTTTAGGTGGCTGTACTTCCTTTTGGCATGTTTGGCATGTTGGTTTTATTTTGTGGGGGTTTTTTTGTGCCTCACCAGGGCCGAGCACAGGGGCACAACCACTTGCCTACTCTTGCTGGACACACTATTTCTGATACAAGCCAGAATGCTCTTGGCCACATGAGCACACTGCTGACATAGTCAGTCAACTGTCAACCAAAACCCCCAGGTCCTTTTCCACCAGGCAGCTTTCCAGCCACTCTTCCCCAAGGCCATTGGCTTCAGCCCATCAATCCAGCCTGTCCAGATCCCTCTGTAGAGCCTCCCTACCTTCAAGCAGAGTAACACACCAATCTTTGTGTTATCTGCAGACTTATCGAGGGTGCCCTTGATCCTCTCGTCCAGATCATTGGCAAAGATATTAAACAGAGCTGTCACCAGTACTGAGTCCTGGGGAACACCACTTGTGACCAGCCACCAACTGGATTTAACTCCATTCACCACTCTCCTTGGGCTCAATCAGCCAGCCAATTTTTTTTTTTTTTTTTTTCCTGGCAATACACAAGCCCATCCAAGCCATCAGCAGACAGTTTTTCCAGGAGAATGCTGTGGGAAACAAGTGTCAGAAGCTTTATCGAAGTCCACATAGGCAACATCTAGAGCCTTTCCCTCATCTACTTGGCAGGTCACCCTGTCATAGAAGGAGATCAGAATAGTTGAGCAGGACCTTCCTTTCATAAGGAAGGTGGCTGGTCCTGATTGCATGGTTGTCCTGTGTGTGCTGTGTGATGGCACTCAGGATGATCTGCTCCATAACCTTCCCTGGCACTGATGTCAGACTGACAGGCCTGGAGTTCCCTGGATCCTCCTTATGGCCTTTCTTGTAGATGAATGGCACATTCACCAACCTCCAGTCAGCTGGGCCACCTTGCTTACTCAGGACTGCTGATAAATGATGGAAAGTGACTTGGTGAGCACTTTGGCCGCCTTCCCTGTGGGTGGATTTCATCCAGCCCCATAGAACTGTGTCTGTCCTAGTGGTGCAGCAGGTCGCTGACTATTTCCTTTTGGATTATGGCAGATTCATTCTGTTCCCTGTCCCTGTTTTCCAGCTCAGGGGCTGGGCACTCAGAGAACAACTGGTCTTACTATTAAAGACTGAGGCAAAGGTGGCATTCAGTACCTCAGCCTTTTCTTCATCTTTTGTTGCTATATTTCCCCCAGCATCCAGTAGAGGATGGAGATTCTCCTTAGCCCTCCTTTTGCTGTTAATGTATTTATAGAAGCATTTTTATTGACTTTTATGGCAGTAGCCAAATTGAGTTCTAGTTTTCTCTTTCTAATTTTTTCCCTGCATAACCTCACGAAATCTTTGTGTTCTTCCTGAGTTGCCTGCCCCTTCTTCCACAGGCCATAGACTTTCCTTTTCTTCCTGAGTTCCAGCCAAAGGTGTCTGTTCAGTCAGGCCAGCTTTCCTCCCGACCAGTTCATGTTTTGGCACATGTGGAGACAAGTCTGCTTCTGTGCCATAAAGTTCTCCTTGGAGAATGTCCAGCCTTCAGGACTTTGCCCTTCCTAACTCCCAAGGGACTCTCACAACCATTCTCCTAAATAGGTCCAAGTCTGCCCTCCATAAGTCTATGACAGTAGTTCTGCTGAGCCCCCACTTTATTTCTCCAAGAATTGGAAACTTTTATCATTTCACAATCACTGTGCCCAAGATGGCCTCCAACCTTCACATCACCCACAAGTCCTTCTCTGTTCACAAACAGCAGGTCTGGTAGGGAGTCTTCTGTAGCAGGCTCCCTCACCAGCTATGTCAGGAAGTTCTCTTCCACACACTCCAGGAACCTCCTGGACAGATTCCTCTGTGCTGTACTGTATTTCCAGCAGACATCTGGTAAGTGTAAGTCCCCCACGAGAGCAAGTAGTAGTGATTATGAGACTTTTCCCTGCTGCTTAGAGAATATTTTGTTTGCTTCTTGATCCAGGTCAGGTGGTCTGTAACAGAGTCCCATCATGATATCTGCCTTGTTGGCCTTCCCCCCTGATTCTTACCCATAGACACTCAACCCTAACATCACCATCATTATGTCCAAGACAGTCAAAGCACCCCCCTCACTACAGAGCCCCTCCATCACCTCTCCTTCCTGGCCTATGCCTTCTGAAGACTTTACAGCCATCCAACACAGCACTCCAGCTGTGCAAATCATCTGTCTAATGTAAAGTTGCAGTGGAGTATTTCTGTTGCAAAGCTTTTGCAGAGCTGCCTCTGTATTTATATCTGTTAGAGTAACTTTCTGTGGTATGTACAGCATTTGTTTGTAAGTACTATAATATCACTGGTCTGTATTAATTCTGTTCCTTTTTGATTTTAGTTGTGTGCCTGGTTGCTTACCACATATTTTTCATGCTGTTCGTCTGGTCATATTGGAAAACAATCTTTACGCTACCAATGAATCCTTCAAAAGAAGTAAGATAAACTTAACTTTTGTTTCTGAAATAGCCTAGTCAAATGCCTGATTCTGTAGTATTTGAGTAACTTAGACTCTGATCTCATGTAGTTTTACACTGTGTAGAAAAATACAGATGGTAGTTACAACTTCTTACCACAACTAAGTCAAATTGCAAACAGCATAATGACCAAGACAAAAAAAAATTACACCTTCTAAGTTTTAAAGGTTTTTTAATAGATTGTTAAAATTAGATAAGTATTTATGATATTAAGAAGAAAAAAAGCCTTTCTACTTGAAAAATAATCTAAGTCCTGCCAGTACAGAAGTGTTAAAGAAGGATCCAGTTGTCTTGGAGAATAATAAGATACAATCCCATATTCAACATTATGTAGCCTCAAGGTAATTTTTTTTAGTATAATATTGGAGTTTGTTATTATTTTAATTTCACATTCTTTCTAACATTATTAAAAAAAAAAAAAAAAAAGATAAAACTGACAATAGCCCCGATGAAAACCCTCCCTGTGCAGCTTGGTACAAGCAGTGAGACTTCTTGGCCTCTTCCATCCTGTCTTTATTTAGACACCCCCCCAGTCCTTGGTGGGTGCTATGTCACACAACCTCTGAGGTCAAGAGGAATCATGCCGTGGCTGTTCTGGAGTTTCGAAATATCATTTTGGCCTGAACTTGTAACTGAAGCTCCTATAACTACCATGCCAATACAGATTAAATGGCTTGTGATTTCTTCTGTCTGTTGTGCAGAAGTTCTTTTCTGAATAGTTTTCATTCACTGCTAAGATATGCAGTTGTGGAAACAAGTAGATAATTCGAAGTAATTGGCAGCTTGGGGTAGAGGAGTGAAATTAAGACCCCATTTCATTTGGTAATTACATAGTAAAATATATGCATGTATATGGTGATAATAGTGATAATTAGAAGGGTTTTCAAATCACTGGACTGATGCCAATAAAAGCTTTCCAAAACATTTTGACAAATCTTAAGTAATTATAGCGGAATTCTAAAGCCATCTTACAATGCTACTGGAGAACTTCAAATGGGATATTAAAAGTATTGAAGCTGGGTAACAAAGCAATGTGTGGTGTTTGAATTTACACAGTGCTGCTGGCAGTAAGTGACATCTTTGTTGTTCAGTGTCTTTTTCCTAATCTACTAGAGCAGTATTTTTAAAATTTAATTTGGGTACTTTGTAATGTTAAGTTACTGCTTTGTCTTCCAGTTTCTAGGATGATGTCTAAGTGTAAAAGGATGTATTTTCAACTTAACTGAACTGACTTAGCAACTATAGTAAATACTCATTTGAAGACTGAAAAACAGATAAAGCTTTTGCATTATGTTTCCATGAATACTGCAGCTGCTGCAAACCACACAGCCCGTATATTTCTTCTTAAGCTTATTTCAACTTTATGCATGTGTGAAAAGCACTGAAGATCTGGCTGCAGTTTCTCTTTAGGAGCCTTTGAGGGACTTCACTTTAGTGCATGCCATTTTGTACCCGTGCATACTGGCTATATAGAAGCATTGCATGAAGGTGGGAGAGAATATGGTTTCCCAGACAGGAAAGTTTTGTAGACTTAGGACTACTCTGAAAAGCAGTATCAAAGGATGGAGCAATAGCTCTGTGCATATCAAACAGCAAGTTTTTTGGGTTTTGGTTTTGTTTTTTTTTTTTTTTTAAATGTATTCTGAACCAAGTTTCTGCAGTGAGAAATCCTGTGCATCCTAATATAAATCAAAGCAGGTGTTGGCAAGAGTGTATTCTTTCTAGGGTAAAAATGAAAGGTGACCTGAGAAACTCATGCTAAACAGTGAACCTCCAGCTTCTGCTGGAAGATTGGGAGCTTTGCAGGAAGGTAGAGTGGTGCCTTCTCCATGGAGGTGAGGATAGGCTCCTAACTATACTGTATGTTTCTGTCTGCTTTCTTAGTTTTTACATGCATCACTTTCATTTGGGAGGGGCTGAAATAAATTGTAATGACTAGCCTTTCTGTAGGCATAAATGTTATGCAGAGGACTTCTGTTGCTAGTACAGGTTAGAGACAGCCACTCTTCCTATCAAATGAGGACTTATTTTCAGAGGTGATTTTGTATCCTATTTCACTGATAGAAATACCAAAGACTTCAGCATCTGCCCATCTTTTGGAAGCTAATGACAAAGCTGACTCTGTTGCAGAGGACTTGAGTGTAAGAAATATTGACTACATATACACTATGTATCTCTTCCAGTAATTTTTACTCTCTCAGCTCTTATCAGAGCAATGTTTGTTATTACCCTTCTGGGCAGCAACAGAAATTGTCCTTTTATGCAGGAAGATATTAAGATATGATTATTCTGTTGTACAGGACATCGATCTGTTCCTTCACTCAGGATGTGTTTTTACTTCAGAGACTGGCTATCACCTGCCTGAGAACAGCAGCTCTCCAGTGGCAAAGAAGAAAAGGGAAAATGCCAGACTAAAAAGCAAAATAAAGCTATCTTTTCTGTTAGTACTAGCAGTGCATTTTCTTTCAGTTAAAAGACTGACACCTCTAGCTTATATTCACTAGCTAATATTTAGTTGTAGAAAAGTAAATTAACTGACCTTTCAAGGGAATGGTAACCTCTTGATTCTCCCTTTTGAAGAGTGTTGCTTATTCCTTCTGTAAGCATTCCGCATTGCATCAATGCCAAATCAGAAGTAATTTTAATTTTGTCTTCACAGTTTGCCATAAACTAAATTGGTGGTCTTAGGAGCACTGGGTTATTTGCTGTAAAACCTTGTATGTGCTGCTAATCCATCTTTATGTAATGAATATTTATTTCTCTTTACATCTGTATAGATAACTTGGAATTTGCTAACATGTGTTTGATTTAAAAAATTATTTCAGTTTCATCTGTCATATTCAGACAAGGAATCTCTAGAGAGGGAGCCTAGAGGTGAATCTCAGCAAGAAGTCTTAAGACGGGCAGCCAAGGATCTTCCTATCTACACACGGACGATGTCTGGAGGTAAATAGGTGTTCAGGAGACCGCCAAAGGCAGGTGTCTTGATGTACTACCTAAACTAATATTAAAAAAATAAATAAATTTCAAGGGTTTGGATTATAGGGAAGAACTGCTTTTCATACTTCATAAAATAACAGTTACCAAAAACTTACTTTTAATGTACCATTATGTGGCTGTATTTATTCAGTGGAAAGATTGTAAACTGCTGCGTACAATTTAGGATTTTGAAGTGGATTTACAATGCCTTGCTAAATGTTTGCAGACTGACATTAACAATTAACTTATAATACTAACAAACTGCAGAAGAGGCTGTAGCAGTCTTCAACTGCGTAGATTTCATCTTTCACAGGTTAAAAAAAATATTAAAAAATTAATCACTATTGGTAGATGATGAATAGATAAGTAGACCACAGTAAGAAGCTGTTACTGGTTTACTTGCTGGTTGTTCAATTGCAAGAACAAAAGTTCTTCCAAACTAAGAGTTAATCCTAACCTACTGATGTTATAAGTTTGTGAATGCTGGTTAGGTAAGCAAATCCAAGAGATAATCTCATATAGTAAATGAAAGCTGTTAGAATAATAGCTTAAAATAGCTATATTGTTGAACAGTCTGTAAAGGTTTTCCAGTCTAGTGAGAGCTTTGTGGATTTCGTTGGTTTGTTGGTTGTTTTGCAGAGCTAAGGGGTTTGGAAGAAAAAACCCTGATTAGCATGATTAGCAGAGATTGCAAAAATTGAGATTTTTGGTTTCACTCTGCTAGATTCAGCATTGCAAGTACTTAAAGAATGCTTCAGTGTTTGCAACTGTTTCTGATCACGTTGAAATGCTTTCCTGGGGATTCTGCTGGGCTGAGCTGCTACTATTTACTTTTGTGCAGACTTCAGGAATCAAAATGTGTAACTGTACATTGAGATCTAATCTTGGAACTTTTTTCTTTAGCAATCAGATACTGTGACAGATGCCATCTTGTAAAACCAGATCGTTGCCATCACTGTTCTGTATGCGACAAGTAAGAAAATATTTTAAACAAGTGGTTTTCTGAATGGATGGAGCTTTTCTATTTTTTTATGTGTAGGTTTTTCAAGTTGAATATTTTGGCAGATAAGCTTTTTTTTTTTTCCTCTGATTTTTTTCAGATTTAGTTTTTATTTATTTCTAAGGAAGTCTGTAACTTACTCTGACTCATTTGATGGCATTCTTGATGCCAACGTGGATTACGTGGTTTTACACATTCTTACATAATGAATAAAAATTATTAATACAGAACTTTCCTTAAGAATGTAACCAAAAATAGCTGATAAACAAAAATTTGCTTCTTTTGTTAGAATCTGAATAAAGATCACTACCCATCTCAATCTAATCATGATGTCACATCTTATCTGAGGTAATAAACAATATCCTGTTTTTCATTGGATAACTTGCAGATTATATTTGTTTAAAGAAAGAAACAACCAAGTGACCTCCATTTCTAACTGAAGCCATAAAATAAAGGAATTTTTTTGTCTTAAAAAGAAGTCCACTTCCATATTCCCCAGAAGTATTAATTGCTTTCTAATTTAATCTTTTTTCTGGTTGTTCTTCTCTCTGACTTGAGTTAGCCTGGATGTCCCTATTTCTCCACTCTTTCCCACAGTGATTTAAATTTCTAACTTTAAGAGAAGGCTTCCTCGGAGGTTGATTTATTCTTAGGTTTAAAGCTGTTCCAAAAACTCTTCATCTGCTAATGCATCGAACTTTCCAACATGATTGTGAGGCACAGAAGACTTTGTATTTTGTCCAACAAAAAAGCAGAGGCACTGAAAGAGTAACTGAGATGTAGAAAGAGGATCTGAGTTGTGTTCTGCAGGATAGTGGTTGCAGTGTAAAAGAACAACATACTTGCATCTGGGCAGGGTGAGGAAAAAGGGTGACCCGTGTTATCCTATGAATGTGAGTGAAATTTGCAGAATGCCACTAGCTAATATACTTTGCAGAATACCTTAATTTTGTCTTTACTTTGTCAAAATTAACTTTCTTCAATTACATCTGATTTTCTTGTGCATGTTTATTAATGGAGAGTGATTAACTGAAAAAAGGTAGGGATTTTTCGTACAAGGTAAGTTCTTAAAAACATTGTGTGCAGCTGTATAAAAGGATATAAAAGCAAATCATGTACTTGGAAATGTATTTAGTTGTATCACTAAGTATTTTAATAATCGAATTAGACCAGTTTCTAAGGCTCTGCCACAGAACAAACAATAGTTGAAAAACCTCTTCAGAATGAGGACCAAATCCTTAAACTGAAGTTATAGATTGCCTTTTCTTAAATCACTAAGCTCTTAACAGAACAAGCATTTTGAGCTTGGGTTACCTATTATGTGAATTTAAATAGACATATTTGTTAAACAGATTAGGTAACCAGTATTGTATGTGGGTGATTCTTAATCTGTATCTGAATAATTTAAATCTGACACATAACTGTGCTTCTGACTTTTTTTTTTTTTCCCTTTGCCTTTTGCAATGCTTGGAATTCTGTTGGGATTTTTTTAAGATGCATTTTGAAAATGGATCATCATTGCCCTTGGTGAGTGTACTACTGGCTTTCTTTTCCTACTTTCAGATTTAGTAAAATCCTTGAGGGGCCTGTTACAAAGGTGATGTTTCACTGTTCCTAGGGTTAGATTTTTCAGGTGAAGTTGCTGGTCTTGCAGGACCATTGGCATTATTTACTATATGTCTTCTTTTCCTAGTTGTGAGATGTGGAAAAAGTTCATGTATCATTTTTCTTACACCTTTGAGTTGGGTAAATCCATTTTTTTACGCTTAGGATGTGGTAGGCTTCTAGTTAGTAAGAAAATGTATTTCAGAATTGCATCTTTTCTTTGTGGACTTTGAATTTTTATTATTACTTTGGCTTAGTTGTATTGAATGATGAAATACTATCCTAGGTTAAAAACTAAAGGGCTGTGCCTTGTTACCCATACAGCTTGAGCTGTAATCTTGAGAGCAAATTAGCTCTTTTAGTTTTATAGGTTCTTTGTTTTCTTTTTTTTTTTCCCCTCCCTCCCACCCTCTGTCCTTTTCCTGCTGTGTCATCCTGCACAGTGGTTTTATTTTCCTGTCTTTTCTCAACAGTCCTTGAAACCAGTGGGGAAACAGGATGTGTAATTAATTTTATTTCAGTTTGGCAGGTATGTGACAGAAATTAATTATTTAGTAATTAATTGCTTAGTAAGATCCAAGAGGACTGAGTGGTAGATGACAGTTCTTCATCACATGAAACCAGTCAGAAAAGAATAATCTCTTGGGTTGGACAAACTGAATGGTAGATGGTTCTGAAGAGCTGCCTTGACCTTCTTAAATCAAATTCCAGGACAGAGATGACTCTGTCCTGGGGAGAGAAGGGGTGGTGGGCTCCTCCTGTTTGGCTTGGTCCTGACTACAGCCTCTGACATAATGCTATATGATTTAAGAATCTCTGCCTATTTTGTAATATAGCATAGGGTTATTTCCTGCATATTTTATTACTGTATGGATATCAGCATGTGAAACTTGACAGTGCTTAGTGTTAGTAGTGTGCTTCTTAATAAAACAAAAAAAACCCCAACAACAAATAAAACAACAGATACAGCCATCGAATGCTGAATAAAATTCTTCTAAGAAAGTTTGCAGTCTTCTCATAGTTGTCCTGTAGAAAACTGTAAGGAAAAATAGCTGTCAGGCTATTCCTGACAAAATATCAAAAGCCTTAATATTAGTATTATTATTCAGTATTATACACACTTATGATAAGATTTGTGGTCTACTTGGGATTTTTTGGGTTGTTCTGCCTTAGGACAGTGCATGAAAATGTCCTTTGTGTAAACTTCAGTTTCAAAATAAAATCCATTGCGTCAAATAACAAATTATAAACTGAGCACTTAAGTGTTGTGTAAAGTGGCAGTGAGGTGGTATTTCACTAGAGCACAGGCTTCTAGAAAAATAAACTAAATTTTCCTCTCAGATGCATTTGCTTATTTTGCCTGTTTGCAAACTCTTTGTATCCAAACAACATAAACATACCCAGTTTGAAAAAGTATTTGCAGTGCTCTATTTTTTTTAATCTAATAAGCAATGAGTGCAAAAAAAAAAAATCAGGAATGGAAAGGTACCTGAAAGATGTTTAATGCTTCCTGCTGGACAGTTGTTCCTTTTATACTCCAAGTAACAGAAATACATTGGAAAATAGGTATTGTCTTGCTTTGTTTTGCCATTTGAGTGGATGTCCACAGTTTCTTGTTCACCCTGGGGGGGGATGGAGGGGGGAGAAGATGTAGAAATGTCAAGAGAGTTTTGAAGTATTGCACAGATGCTTATCAAACTTCATAGTTTAAAGACTTGTGTTCAAGGGTTCTTTGGGAAATATCATATGGCTACTTTGCCAACAAAAGTAAAGGTGCAAATCAGTATAATGGGTGGGCTTTAGTATGTTGTGCCCATGTCCTCCCCCTCCCCTCTGAAAACTTCACAAGGTCTTGCTTTGCTTTTTGTGTTGGGATTTTTTGGTAGGAGCAAGTTTGGTGGGCAGGAAAGGGGAAAGAGCCTATGTGATGCTTAGGGAAGCAGGTAGACAGTAATGGGCACCACTACTATTTTAATAATCTGATAGGTGAAAGATTTCTGGAGAGAGGACAGGGAAAAATAACCTAGGGAAAGTTAGATGAAACATTTGGAAGTAGAGATAGTAAGATGCTAGTCATGTCCTAGCCCCAGGTCAGATGCCTTCTGCTTTTTGGGAGGCTTTATTTTGGCTCTCACTGCTGCACTAATGGAAATGCTGTGGTAAATGGAAATACTTAATTGCCCTCTAACTAATCTGAAAGGTTTTAAGTGATGCAGAAATAAAAGCAAAGTGATACAGAAATAAAAGCATTAGTGGTTTCTGTGCTAATGCTGCTGCTGCTCATACTGTATATGCTGCAGGGAAGAATGCAATGGCATGAGGCTTCAGCAAAAAGACAATTTGTGTATAACAACTCTAATATGAATAAGGAACACCTTAGGAATCATTTGAAACACCTCTGCTTTGTCTTTTGGGTCACCTTAATAGAATTTAGCATCTCCTTGGTTCTGTGATGCTTTTTGTAACTGCGTTGCATCACCTTCAGTGCCTTGTGAGTTATTTCTTTGACTGGCATTTTCAGTAAATTCTGACAGAAAGAATAGCTCTTCTTTTTGTACTTCAAAATAAAGTAGTTTAAATGTTATCTATAATCCAAACTGTTAACCTGGAGTGTTCTGTATGAATGTTTCACTGCAATAGCATACTGTTTAGCAGTACCTTTGTGAGTTTTTCCTCTTCCTCAGAAATGTTAGACTTCAAATTTACCCCAAAATGGCGGGGTTTATGATTTGCTACTACGTGTTCAAATAGTACAATTATGAAACCTTGATGTTTGCTTTCTCTTCAGTCTTCTGATGAACTATTCTCTGAGTAAAAACTCCTCAGTCTGGGGCTTTGTCAAAATTGAAGGGAGTGGAATAACTTATGAAAGTTTAATTTGCGTACCATATGCTGTAGTGCACAAGAACAATGGGAAAGAAATCCCTTTGATTCAAGAAATTCTGTCTTTAGAGAATGACATTTCACTTGGTATTTCTTTACTCTCACTAAAGTGTCACAAAGTAAAAAATTGTCCTAAAACAAATACCATGAAAGGAAAATATGGTTAGCATAGAAACCTTGAATCGGAACTACTTGAGGTCAGTCATGGCATTGCTTACTTCAGCATATTTAATGAGGAAGACCACTTCACTGTGGAGAATTGTAAATTTGCTTTCCAGCAAGACTCATGATGAGGTTAGAAGCCTATCTTCTGGGATTTTTAATTACAGTAATCTCTCCTTCTTAACTGTAGTTAGTACAGATACTTAGCTGTTGCTTCATGTTTAAATGATGATGCCAAATTTAATGTTTATCCAAGGAGGCATGATTTGTAAAAACAAAGCCAACAACAAACACCCTATCCACCCTGAGGATCGATAATAGTAGTCTACAGTGAATATTTATTCAGTGTGTTAAGATTTTACTCTATTTTGATTACAGTGTATCCTGCCGTTACCATCAGGGTCTCCCTAAAGAAGAGAACGGTTACAATAGCTTGTTCTGTATCTACTTCTAGAAGCTAAAGTTGGGACTCACCATGCGTTCTTAGTTTCTGAGAATTATTTTTCAATATACAAGTGTGTTCATGGATGTAGTCTTCTCTTGATTAGCTGACCTTTCCAACAGCAGTATCGATCAGTTAAACAAGGCATATGGGTTATTTTTTTTAACCCACATGGAGAATTATGTCAAAGTTAGCAGTGCAATGGTAACATCTTAATGCAACCAAATGAAAGAGGAAGCTGTTAACCTATAAACTGTCTATGTGCAGCATTCCCAGTATTTTTCATTTGGTGGATGTACTATCAGGACATGTTAAATAGAGCTTTAAATTTCATAATACTTAATATATTGCCTCTAATGGGAAGCTGCTGTGGTGCTAAATGTACTCTCATCATAGGTCTCTGATGATAGTGTATACTAGTTGCTCATTATTATGTACAAATTCTTTAAAAATGGGAAACCGGTGAACTTGAAGCCCACAAGTAAAAATGGTAAAATGAGATTTATTTTAACATTTGGATGTGTATTTACATGTTCTTAATCTCTTTTATTTGATGTCCTGTTGTTACCTATATGGAATGTTTTCTGTTTGTTCAACAGTAGTATTTCTCAGATTATTTTATATAAATGTTAATATTTTTAGGAATCTTCTGTGAATGCTCCAAAGTTTGAGAATCTTACTAATAAAGTTTCCACTGATATGTAGTATGCTTAATGAAGGAGAAGGTGGATTAAACGATACTGCTTTTATTCTCACAAAATCCAGCTGAGAATCATACTCTGGCCTTGTAACTGTCATAGTTGTTATGCACAGTATGCCTAATGGTTAAACATGGGTACTTAAACTGACATACAAACTAAAAAAGTAACTGTAACTGCAGTCACATTTACATCAGATGTGCTGGTAAACAGATTTCATACCATAAGTCAAAACTGAATTTCAATGAGATGTTGAAAGTGGCATTACCTGCCACTGTTCTGTGGGGGGGTGGTTGTTGTTGTTTTGGTTAGAATTTCTAGACTAATTTGGGATTTGAAACTAAATACTTTTCAGTAACTCAAAGCTTCACAGATAGGAAGCAAAACTTGGTTTACATACTGATAATACTTTTTTAGAGTAAATTAGTTTATTTCTAAATTGAATGAAGGCAACGAATGTAACATTCTTTCCATTCCATTTTTATTTTTACTTTTTTCTTATCAGGGTGAACAACTGTGTAGGATTCTCCAATTACAAATTTTTTCTTCTCTTCTTGGCTTACTCTCTGCTATATTGCCTTTTCATTGCTGCAACGGATTTACAGTATTTTATCAAATTTTGGACAGTAAGTACTCTAATATACATACTGTCTTTAAGCATATGAAGTTACCACCATGTGAGAGGTATGAGACTTAAGGCTTTACATTGTAATCTGGTATCTCCTAATACAAGGTACAAAAGTTTATCTAATAATCATAGCCCTCTATTATTTTTCTGTTTATCATGATTTATGAAAATTCACTTACTGTGCATTATTTTGAAGCTGTGCAGGGCAAGTATGCAATTAGTTAGAAAACATTTTACAAGGGAATTTATATTACAGATAAGTTTTGTTAACTTCTTTTAACATGATGCTATGAAAAGGCTTGAGGGACATTTTCTAGTATTTTAGTTATTTGTTTTCACAGCTTAGGATATTACCTTAGATTTGTAATATTTATGCTACAATGAAACTATTCTGAAAAACAAGACAATTTTTGTGAAGACAAATTACTCTTCTCTAAAAGACACTTTGAAGTTCAGATCTAAATCGTAGGTTCTTGTTGTCAGTATTCGTATCTGATTTGTCAAAGGGCCCGTTTCTTTAACTTAGATGCTGTCAGCAACTTAACTGCATGGACATCTGTGCATGGAGGGTGTATAATTCAGTTAATCAGACTCTTGTTGTATGGTACATTTGTGTTCTGCAAAGAATTTGATTTGGCTGAATAGAGGATTATTAACAATCAAATTAAACAGTTATTTCCCCAATTCTAACGGTATAATTTTTTATTTTATTTTTTTTTAATCTTTAGAATGGCCTTCCTGATACTCAAGCCAAGTTCCACATCATGTTTTTATTCTTTGCTGCAGCTATGTTTTCTGTCAGTCTGTCTTCTCTCTTTGGGTATCATTGTTGGCTTGTCAGCAAGAATAAGTCTACGTTAGGTAAGTGGATTTAATGTGCCCATCTTTGACAGCAAAAATTAAACAATAAATGTATATTATACATATGGAAGTAATGGAAAAAAACAGGCAATCCTGCAGGTTCCTTGGATCCAGGTTAGAAGTGCCTAGATCTGGCAGTGTCCAGGACTGACTCTTCAGTTCTGCTGCTCCTCAGAAATTCTGACTCATTTTCTCTTGCCCCAAGGGGCCAAGTTATTAATGCATTTATCCTCTTCCTCCTACTTCCTCCCACCCACAGCTTGTTAACAGGAACTGAATAAATTAGGAGGGGGAGGAGGAAGTCTCTTTGCTATAAATGGTAGATGCCCTAATGTATGCTCGCACAAGTGCTTCTTGTTTGTTGTTCCCAGCCCTTGGGTCAGAGTCCTCTTATGTGGTATCTGAGTCAGGGCAGTGGCTCTAGTGCTTTGTTGCCACCCTTGCCCCCTGCAGAACCAAAGTTCCAGTCTTCAATACGGCTACACTTTTGTTTGAAAGGTCTCAAAGTCAGTTGCTAATTCCAAAACTTTTCCTGTACTGGAGGCAAGAAGGGGGCGGGGGGGGGGGGGGGGGAAGAAATTTGGAAGGGGGGGGTGTTGGGGGCCCCGTGTTGTTTGTTTTGCTCAACAAGAATGAGGACAAAGGGAGATTGTGGAGAAAGATTTGGGG